>CAIGQV010016192.1:2875882-2907053 GCA_903798115.1 Danio jaintianensis
AAATCAAATCGTTTTTACTTCGCCACTCTTCATTAGGAAGAATCAACAAGCCCTTATCAGTATTCTGCATTCTCCGCCGTTTCAGCATAGATAATTGATTATGTTTGGGAGCCATGTGGTATTGGATGCGTATCTTGCTAACGGAAAGAGATACAGTGCTAAATTAAGTTTACCTTCCGCAGGCTCAAGCAGACAGAGATGCAGTGACCCCTGTTGCTGAGAAAATAATCAGAACGACAGTGGTGAATGAACAGCGGACCCATTTTTCACGCTGTGGCAGAGCAGCGGCTGTTTTGTCTGGGTGCATTCATTCACTGGCACGTACCACCGACACACACACACACACATACACACACACTCAAGCACTCAGCCGGGCTGTGTTACCCTTGAGCAGAGCGCATTACATGTTGCTTGCTTTATTTCACTGAAATTATGAAATTGAATGTTCAAATTCCCACCGTTTGCCGACAGCGTCATGCGGCGAAGCACATATTTTTCAATTGTAGGAGGTCTGGTGAGCTGCGATAAAGGCCCTGTGAGTGTGTCGCACAAAACACTGCAGCAAATGTGTGAGCAACATTCCAAATTAGCTGCTGCATTACGTTCGGCATGACTTCCCTCGTCTATCACACCTTAAGATTTATCTTCATTATGTGAGATGAAGTCTCTACTCCACATCTGTGATTTTCTGCTACTTGAACGGCGTCAGTGTTATTAAACCCATTATTCTGATTAACAGTCTTTTTATTATTTTTTCCACACACAAAGGGCACTTTTTGCCCTGTGGATATTTAGGAAATAAACTCACTTCTCGTCTCCCTCAGATGAGTTTATGCATTTTTTACTTGTAACTATTGTCTTGTAATTACTTCTAATAGTTTACTTCTTTTACCAGTGATTATCCTTTTCTCAGCGAATGCAATTTCATTCACAATATGCGCATTACTATATGTTTTCTGTGATGGAAATATGTGTTGATATAAAATTATTACAATTATTAAACATCACTCACTTTCCTTTGGCTTATTCCCTTTTATTATAAGGGATTCCCACATAAAGAAAAAAAAAATCGATAGTAATTTAAATTTAAATAGGCGGTTCATTCCGCTGTGGGGACCCCAGATAAATAAAGGGACTAAGCCGAAAAAAAAATTAAAAAATAAAAAATATTTTTTTAATTAATTAAAAAAATTAATTAATTTAAATTAATGAATTTAAATACTAGTGTATTTGAGCCATACTATTGTAACGTATTATATTGTTTATATTATAGCATTTACAACATTTTGGTAACGATTGCTACATCATACTTAATAATAACTATTTTGAACTGATAAACTATAATACATACTGTAGTACATATACGCTTGAACTGATAAACTATAATACATACTGTAGTACATATACGCTTTTACGCTGATAAACTATAATACATACTGTAGTACATATACGCTTTTACTACAGTAAACTGCGGTGTATTGTAGTAAATATACTATATTTGTTGTGATACCATAGCAAATGTGGAATTACCATAACAAATGAATGCAAGTACTTTACTATACTTCTACTTTACTTTACAGTTTTATAGGATTTTTCCAATATATTGGATATATTCAATATAACTGTACATCGGAGCACAACCAGTTTCAGATCTCTCCAGAGATGTTTAATCAGGTTAAAGTTTGGGCACTGGCTGGGCCACTCAAGGACATTCACAGAGTTGTCCTGTAGCCATGATTTACAGTAGCATCACTGATGGATTAGTACAGTGCAAATATATTACTATTACATTATTTGCATTATTAATCCTTATTAACACACACACATAAATTGTATATAATACATGAACATAATTAACATATATTATATATAATTTTTAATACAGTTTATGAAATGTCTTTATTTTTTTTTAAACAGGAAATTAAACAGAAAAGAAGCTTGTGCAAATAAAAGGTTTCCAGATTTTTCATCACCCTCTGAAACACTAAGTACCCAGAATCCCCCTTAATCAGAACTGCAAGCATATGATTTGTCTGGGAAATAATTTACTTAAGACTTAAGGCTTGTGTTCACTTTGACCTAACAAGTTCAGTTGCTATGACACATTCAGATATATGCTATACACCTGTACATTAGTGCACAACCAGTTTCAGATTTCTCCAACGATGTTCAATCAGGTTGAAGTTTGGACACTGGCTGGGCCACTTAAAGACATTCACAGAGCTGTCCTATAGCCATGATCTACAGTGGATGGATCCATTCCACTGACGGATTAGTAAAGTGCAAATATACTACACACCATATATATAATTTTTATACAGTTTATCAAATGTATTTTTTCAAGATGCAAGTTATTTTTTTAAACAGGACATTAAATGGAAAAGAAGCTTGTGTAAATAAAAGGTTTCCAGATTTTTCATCACTCTCTGAGACACTAAGTACCCTGAATCCCACTTAATCAGAACTGCAAGCATATGATTTGTCTGGGAAATAATTTATGACTTAAGGCTTGTGTTCATTTTGACCTAACAAGTTCAGTTGCTATGACACATTCAGAGAAAACTACTAGAACCACCAATTTTATTTCCTGATGTGCTGTGGTTAATTATTTATTTTTCTTTAATGGTGTGACTTTTTTGACACAAAATGTTTCATATACTGTAAGCTTTTATCATTCTGGCCCTGTTCCTCCAAGTGCGTTAGTGCCTCTGGACACTGACAAGCTCATTTTCTAGTTGTAATGTGGTGGTGGGATTCTTTTGTCCCGTTCACCTCACCATCCAACAGAGGCTGATGTGGAGAAACTCATTTTGTCAGGGAGCACACATTGTGCTTTGTGTAGAGGTCATATGGACAGATTCAGTGGTTTAGACAACCCGAACAGGCCATAGCCATATTCTGATGGTTATTTTCATTTTCTAGGTGGACCACTGCAAAAACTTACCGTAGACAGCTTAATATTAAAACAAGGGGGGGCATTCACTGTAAGAGCAATTGAAGCATTGTAGATTGCATAATTGGTTGTAATTTTTCACCATTTTCCGAGAGACTAATTTCTGTAAGTGCTCGCACTAGTATTGATAATATAACTAAATACTAGACTTTTAATGGAACAGTTCACCCAAAATTGAAAACTGCCCCACAATTTACTCACCCTCAAGCCATCCTTTCTGTATATGACTTTTTTTCTGTTAAGTTTTTTTCAGATTTTTAAAATGCCTGTGTGCTCATTTAAAATAAAGATGTGAATGGTAGATGAGCATGACATTTACTGTACAATATGCTATGTCAAAATTCACACATAGCATGATTAAAGCGTAATACTCAAAAGGAAGAAGGAGGCTTAAAGGTGTTGTATGTAAGTTTTTGACTCTTCTAAAGAATAAAAATACTACAATATGTTTGCAGATATTTAAGAAACATGCTAAATGAACATATTTGTTTATCTGAATAAACATGCTGAAGTCAGTTATTCTGCTTTGAAAATGTATCTTCCGTGCCGGAACGTTGTCTTTGTTTTGGTAATTTTAACCTGCCCAATGACAGTTTAGCCAATTATATTTCAGCACCCCTTGGTGGAAAACCGCATATTTCATTCATTTATTCAGAAAGGCTCTCAAAGCATGCGCTCGTGACCGAAATGCGACCTCCGGTGGACATTAGCAGACTCCGAAATGAGACGCAGATTCAGAGTTCCACATGAAGTTATTAATTAGCAAATTATATAAACATTACGAACGTAAACATTAGGTGAGTAGTTTACATTGTAACCCAGTGTCCTAACAACATGCTTCGTGACGAGATACGCAGTGATGAACAATTTGGCTGTTTGGACCAGATGAAACACGACAGAAATTTAAATGCAGCCATTCAGAAGCACAGAATATGCACTCACTCATGAAATGGTAAGGTTTATAATGTAATTAATACATATTAAACCTCTTTAACATTATTAAATGTACATGCTGAATCACTCATATGTGTTTACTTCTAAAGTTCAATTTCAAACGGTTTATTTTATTTTCAAGTTCTGAGGTGAACTATCTGCTGCTGCTTTCAGTAGTATGGCAATAAATGTCATGTAAAATGCCACATTGTTAGCATTTAACACTGAATAAAGCACATGAGGTTTACCTGAGGTGATCATTGTCATAGTTTTCTGTTGTTCACCTGTGAGAAATATAAGCAATTCAATAATATATAAATTCAAGGTGTTGGTTAAGACAAAAACTCCTTTTAATATGGAAAATGTCCCTTCTATCGGGTGCCGTTGCTTTTATTTAGAACACGGTTTAAATCACTCGCTCCTGTCTTCAATCTGGCAACCTGCGCTTGCGTTTGTTTTGATCCAGGAGTGCAATACCTAGTTCAACCACTGGGTGTCAAACATACACACTGCACCTTTAAATAATAAAATAATCAAAAAACAAAAGGACAGCTGCAGCCCGTCATGGTTCAATGGTGCACAAACATAAACCAAAACTGCAACATAAAGTGTCCCAGGCCTGTACTATACCTCTTTCATTTTCCACTGTCAGACACATTTCAGAATGCAGTAAGGCACAATGAAATTGAGCTTGTGCCACTAGAAATGTCTGCAGATGTTGTGTATATCGTGGCCGTCAGGGGTAGCCTGTTACATTTTTAGTTTGTTTGGATGAAATCTGCTCCAGTAAAATTGTTTGACAGATGTAAAATATAAAACTCTGACACTCTGCAGTCTTCTAAATTGAAAAGCAGATGTCGTACAGTTGTTAGAGCATACCTCATTCACTTTAAATTGTCTCAAACTAAACTCGGTTTCTGTAAACATATGGCGTTTTAGTGCAAACGTTTGTTTTCTGTTAACTCGTATTCACATTCATTCAAAATGCACGCGGCACTGAATTTGTGTTCCTTTCCTGAGAGAATCATTAATGTGTCATTATTAAAGGTGCTGTATATAAGCTTTTGACTCTTTTAAAACATAAAAATACCATAATACGCTTGCAGATACTTAGGAAACATGCTAAGTGAAATTCTTGTACATGAGGTGTACCTGAGGTGATCACTGCCAGTTTTCTGTTGTTCAGCTGCAAGAATAGAAGCCGTTTCTAAAATATTAATTTCAGGTGTTGCTTAGGAGAAAAACTCATTTTAATATGGAAAATATTCCTTCTATCGCATGCCGTTGCTTTTATTTAGAACACGACTTAAATCAGCCTTTGTTGGTGTCGTCAATATCGCAACCTGCTCTTGCATGTGTTTTGAACCAGGGGTGCAATACTTAGTTCAACCACTGGGTGTCAAACTTACATACTGCACCTTTAAGTTCTGATAAACTCAGAAAATCTTCAAAATGGCTTTTCACACTGCACTTAACCCTAGGTTATCCTCGTTCTAAACAGCACTTTCAGGCATGGACACAGCAATGTTTATACAATGAGTATAAGGTAAGGTAAACATTGATGAAGAATGGTTGAATGATGTTCTTTGTTATTTATTTATTTTTTGGCAAGCATCAAAACAATGTAAACTGATAATTTGACTAATGTGATGCCGAGTCAAGCTTTGATATCTCCAAATATGTAATCTTAATAATAATAATTATAATAATTATATATATAGGCAGCACAGTGGCAAAGTTGGCATTTCTGTGTGGAGTTTGCATGTTCTCCTCATGTTGATGCGAGTGCTCTGACTTCCCTCACAGTACTGGGTTGAAGCTGGAAGGACATCCGCTGTGTAAAACATATGCTGGAATAGTTGGTGGTTCATTCCACTGTGGTGACCTCTGATAAAAAAGGGACTAAGCCCGAAGGAAAAATGAAAGAATGATATATATATATATATATATATGTATGTATGTATGTATGTATGTATATATGTATATATATATATATATTTTTTTTTTTTTTTCATTACATTTGCCCTTATCCAATAAATAAAGGAATTTCCATAGCCAAATTTCAAAACCATATTAAAAAATCTAATTAACTTGATCAAAGGCCTTTTCAGCATGTAGAGAAACTTTTATTGCCTTTGTCTAAATCTGTTATTATATATCAATGTGGTTGAGGAGTCTTCTTAAATTGCTTAGGAGTAGTGCCCATGATGAATCCCATTTGATCATTATGGATAATTGTGGGAATGATTGTATCCAACTGAGTTAAAGAGCTTTAGATATTATTTGAATGTCAGTGTTTGTTAGAGATAAGGGATGCTAACTGGATGGCACAGTCCGTTCTTTATCTGGTTTCAGTAGTAATCTTATTAAAGCAGTATTCATGGCAAAATCTTTCTTTTGGCTTTGATAAAAAACCAAAACCATAAAAATACGGTTTGGAAATTCAATTTTAATTTTAGGTGTACTACAACACTGCCACAAACCGTGCAGGGGCTAGTGCATCCTTGGAAATGCCCACTGAAGCTTATAAATATGACATTTTCTCTGCCAATTGGATTGGAGCTTGTTGGTCGGGAAAAGCTCTTGTCATTTTTGTGTGAAGTGTGCATCTGACATTCTGCAGGCATGATGCCTGAGGCTAACGCTAACCAAATATAGACTCAGTAATCACAATTGAGAAAACCCTTGAAATTTGAAATTACTTTGGGACAGGATCACACTTGGACATAGTGGAGTGTTGCGAGTGAAGGTCACTCTCTTTCCTTGCACTGAAGAGATAGCATTGTCATTAGGCAAGGATAAGCACAATGAGACTTTTCGGGGATATAAATTCTTGCCAGAAGACACTTAGCTAAATGAAGACCTAGCAGTAAACAGTTGCAACTGTTGAAATCAATTTACGCAAACCTCGTATTTGTTTTCCTCCTCCACATGAAACCAATTAAACAAATGACCGCCAAAATGAAAGTGAATTCTGCAATACTGAAAGTAGCACATTGACCCTCGGGGAGGAGCAGAGAAGATCAGAACTATCATCCAATTTCAAGGGCAGAGAGACAGATCAAAAACAAGTAGAGCAGCAAATGTCTGTGTGTAGAGTTGGCCTTGAGCTGCGAGTGGGGCAGTGGAGCACTGCTGGAATGACAGCTTCTTCCACCCCAAGAGATGGGATGATTTTCCCCACACCTGAGGCTTGTTCCTCTGCCAAGCTCATTCACGGAGACCAGATGGAGCGCCGGGAAAAATTAATAGTTGGGGGAAGGGAGGGTTTGCCTGAGATCATGTTAAAAATTGCTACTGTATCCTTGGACCTAGTGGACCTATAGTATGATTATAAGCTAAGCTGAAGTTTAAAGCAAACATTAGTGGATTTTATAAGGTAGACTTTAATATCTATGCACTGAATATACAGTTGAAGTCAAAATTATTAGCCCTCATGTAATTTCTTTTTTCTTTTTCAAATATTTCCCAAATGACGTTTAACAGAGCAAGGAATTTTTCACAGTATTTCCTATAATAATTTTTCTTCTGGAGAAAGTCTTATTTGTTTTATTTCACAATTTTAAGGTCAATATTATTAGCCCCCTTAATAGCAATTAATATTTTTTGATTGTCTACAGAACAAACCATTGTTAACCAGGGTAACTTAACTTTCCTAGTTAACCTAATTAAACTAGTTAGGCCTTTAAATGTCACTTTAAGCTGAATACTAGTATCTTGAAAAAGATCTAGTAAAATATTATGTACTGTCATCATGGCAAAGATCAAATAAATCAGTTATCAGAAATTATTAGAAATCAGAAATTAGTTATTAAAACTATTAAGTTTAGAAATTTGCTGGAAAAATTTACCAGAAAAGTTTAACAGAATTTGGGGAAATAGTATACATGGGGGGGCTAAAAATTCAGGAGGGCTAATAATTCTGACTTCAACTGTCCACTTCTGAGGTTATTAAAAGAGGTGTACATTTTTAGAATGGTATTCATAAAATAACAAGCCCTTTGACCTTTATTCACACAACTGGACAAAAAAATATGTTTCTTGTGAGTGTTGACATTGTGGTATTATTCATGTACACTGATCTCATGAATACAATCTATGATTTGATGACAGCACTACATTATATGTCAAACAGACCTATGCTAATAATGTGTATAGCTAGGCCTGTCACGATATCTATTTTTTGTTGTACCAAAATATATTGCGATAAATGATATTATTGTCATTTTTAGGCCATTTTATGGCACTCATTATATAATGCCAGAATGACAATATAATATCATCACAATGCAAATACACTCTTCCAAAGAACACATAATATTTCATTCTTAAGAATATTTCATTTAATTAGAATCATTTTAACAATTTAATAATGAGGCATTGGAATCAGAATGTGAAAACACATATCCTGAATAAAAAAATAAATAAAAAATGTTAACAAAAAAGTACAAGGTAAAATGTAACAGAGATTGTGATATCTGCTACCAGATCTATTTTCAGTCGTCAGACACCCACATGAAAATATACTATAGTAATTTATAGTAAATACTATAGTGTTTTTTTTAACCACACTGACACCTCCAATAGAGATAGAGATGTTGCACAATCAGCTAAAATGTTGCTAGAATTGTTTTTTATATATGGCCGATATATATTGCATCACCAAAAATGATTGAGGTTATGTCCATGTGTTGTACGATAAGTCGATATATTGATTATTGTGACAGGTCTATGTATAGCTAAACAATAATTATCAACCTAGGGTTACTGGTTGTGTTCATGTGTCTACATTTATGCACAGAAATACATATATAGTATAATAATAAATAAAAAAAACTGTCACACAATGTAATAATTTGTTGGACTAGCTTCTGTTCTGATTACAGCATGCATTTGCCATGGGATTATTGCATTATGCTTCTGCAATTTCACAACATTTATTCCCATCCAGAGTTGCATGGATTTTTCAGCAAGATCTTGTATTGATGATGGGTGAGACAGATCATTATGCAATGTATTTTTCCAGCACATCCTAAAGATTCTCAATAGGGTTAAGGTCTGGACTCTGTGGTGGCCGAGTGTGCAAATGAGGTCTCATGCTTTCTGAACCACTCTTTCATAATTTGAGCCCAATGAATCCTGGAATTGTCATCTTGGAATATGCCTCTGCCATCAGAGAAAACACTGATGGAATAACGTGGTCATTCAGTATATTCAGGTAGTCAGCTGACCGCATTATTTGGGGAAACAACATTGATGAACCTAGACCTGACCAAAAGCAGCATTCCCACATTACGGCACTGTCAGCATAGGCTTGTATAGTAGGCACCAGGCATGATGGGTGCATCACTTAATCTGTCTCTTTTCTTACATTGATGTACCTGCCACTCAACCAGTCACCCAACATAAGGTAAATATGGACTCATATGACCACATACCATTGCTCCAGAGTCAATTCTTTTTGCTCCCAAGCAAATTAAAGCCTTTTTTTGACAATTAGTCTCACTGATTAGTGGTTTTCTTAAGTCTAGACAGCTGTTTAGTCCCAATCCTTTAAGTTCTCCTCACATTGTACATGTGGAACTGAACTGACTTTCCCTTTCAAAAATAACTGTGATTTCAATTTTTTTTTTACAATTTGATTTCACCAGATTTTTTTCAGACCATATTTTTTCCTCTAAGATGATGGTTTCTTCACAATCCTTCCAGTTTTTAATAATCTGTTGAACCGTTCTTAACTCAATTGAAGTAGTTTCAGCAATCTCATTAGATGTTTTCTTTGCTTTATGTATGCCAATAATTTGACCCTTCTGAAACAGATGAACATCTTTTTTTTACGACCATAATATGTGTCTTCTGACATGGTTGTTTAATAAATGAAAAGCTACTATCTACATCATTTAGGGTTAAATAAATTGTTACTAGATGAAATGTAATCATCCATGCAGCAATTATCCAATGGGAGGCTCTTACCTATTTGCTTAGTTAGATACAGGTGGTGACTTTGTTTAGAGGGCAGTGTGTGAGTTATGCCGCCGTCACATTAGAGTTTGTGCGCGCGAAATTCTGTCGTACGGCGCTGCGTAATGGGGCGGGATTAAACAAGATGATTAGACATTTAAAAAAGCGAGCGATTGGTCCATGTTTTAAATTTCTGTCCAGAGAGGTCATGTTTTGATCTTCGATTGGTCTCACGCAATCACGTGATGCGATTTCGCAGGTCAGAGTTCACCAAGCTTGAACTTTCCAACGCAGCGAACTGCGAAACTTATCGCACGAGCTTGAGTTTCCGGTCTGACGCATTCGCGTGCGTATGAATGGAAGTCTAAGGGAAGAAATTCCAGTGTGACCGCGGCTTGAGAAGAGGTCAGATGCAAAAGACTCTAATTGACCCTTCGCTAAGCCCCGCCCTCCTTAGTTACTGTTGTTACGCCTGTCAATATTTCGTGCCTGGCACGTCTATTACAATATGTATGCGCTGGTGTCAGACATTCCCAGGGATATAATTAGTCATTTTTGGCGAACAGGTGAGAAGTCTGAGAAAGCCAGACAAAAAAGGACTGCAGTATGCATTACAGGGGGATATTCACAACATAATACGCAACCGATTAGACAATAATTGAATCAAAATTGAGGCTAAAGCCTAGCCGCCTTATACGCTGACCATTCAACAGCTTAGTTCATGCACAGCAGGACAGGTGAAATTTAAAAATAATCTAATAATAACAAATTAAACCGTGATTTCTCTTTTTTTTTTTGCCAAAAAGCCTGATAGACTAATTGTTGTGCAATGAAATATAGCGTTACTAACCGACGAGGAAACATAATTGTAACTGCATAATTAATTCATAGAAAGAACACCCAGAAAGGGGAAATTGATGGATTTGTGCCAAATATTAGCATCATTGACCCATAACAATGTACATTACCTATAAATGTCAGTATGTTTGTGTGCTTTTTACACAGTTTCTATTCTAATTTGCAGTTAAGTGGAAAAAAATAAATAAATTGAAATGCAAATCAAAGTATAAATAGCAGAAGTGAACAAATAGATTTTCCCTACCAGCAAATATTAATATAAATATAAATAATATAAATACAAATATAAAGGCAGACACTAACCCGCTATAACGTCGCCACCAATGACTAAATCTCCAAAAGACATCGGTGAATTGTAGCTCTGACATGGACATGAGGGTTATAAATGACTGAAAAACAGCTGCGGGTGAAGTATATTGATCGCAAGTGCTCAGTTTGTGATCATATCTCTGTTTTGTTCTGTTGATATGTAATCCAAATATTTGTAGCTTGAAACTAATGGAAATATGACTGGATTGTGCTGCTTTTAAGGCCCCTCACACAGCTTAATCCACGCTGGCATTTCTCCCGTTGAGTTTTAGGTTTTGGAAAGGGGAAAAAATTCCACCACCCCATCCAAACTTTTTGGATACCGGGTATCAGATTTGCATAATCCATATGCACACCGCTTTGGCTTGTTTCCCTCGCTCGAAGGCTTGACAGACCTTCTGCACGTAGCTACGGTTGCTAAGCCTCGATTGGTGTGTGGTGGTTTTCAGGTGTGGCTTAACAAAGGGTCAATTGCCATCAGAAATTGTCTTCCAAAATGCACATTTTCTCAGCCTCTTATGCTTATGTTTCAGTTATTTGATTTTAAAGGCAATGAAAAGAACATATCCATTGCCATAAGAGTGAAATTACTCAACCTACACAAAAGCCTAGGGAAAAAAAATAAATCTAATTTTAGAAGAAAATGTGTGATGGCACTTTTGCAACTGAACTTACTCGCTCACATTCCTTGCACAATGAAACGACAATTACTCTGACATATATTTTACACAGATTTTTGCAACCCAGCACTGACACTGGAGGAGCGCAAGCAGACATGGGGAGAACATGCAAACTCCACACAGAAATGACTCGAACTAGTGATTTTCTTGCTGTGAGGTAACCGTGCTAACCACTTAGCCACCATGTCACCCCAGCAACTGAACTCCTTGCATACACATTCATTTAGCATGAATATTTATAAGTGTTTTGAAGAAATGTAACATATTTCAAATGACTTTAATGGGGTTGACTAAATAGTGTATGATAAAAACAAAGAAGTACATTTGACACAGGACTATTATTCATTCATTTTCCTTTGGCTTAGTCCCTTTATTCATCAGGGGTCGCCACAGCGGAATGAACCGCCAACTTATCCAGCATATGTTTTACACAGCGCATACCCTTCCAGCTGCAACCCAGTACTGGGAAACATCCATACACACTCATTCACACACATACACTATGGCCAATTTAGTTTGTTCAATTCACCTATACTGCATGTCTTTGGACTGTGGGGGAAACCGGAGCACCCGGAGGAAACCCACACCAATATGGGTGTAACACTCCACACATGCAAACTCCACACAGAAATACCAACTGGCCCAGCCAGGACAGTGAGGCGAAAGTGCTAACCACTGAGCCACCGTGTCGCCCCTACACAGGACTATAACGAAGACTAAATTAAAATATACTGTAACTGAAAAAAATCAACACTATTCAGTTACAAAGAATCATCAAATAACATTTGTAATTAAATTTGAACTTACTGGCACGTCATGATTTTGCCAAGTAAGATGCGATCCTGGATTAACATCTATGTTGATCCTGGACAATCATTTTTGCTCTAAAATGTAATCCATACCTATTCCCTATACCCTTAAATCCAACCATAACTGTAAATCATTCCCAAAATCAGAGGGGAATAATAGTTGGATAACAATCATGTAGGGCTGCATTTAAACTACAGATCTTGATGGTCAATTCTGATTTTGTGACTGATTTTGTGACTGTATCCGCTTTTTTTGCTGACCTGCTTACATCATCTTTTAAAAGTGATTCGTATCCGATTGTCTGTACTTACACAGCACACGGCAAAGGTGCAATGACTAGGAAAAAAAGAGCGGCCGCTGACTGACAGCTGATAATAAAAGAGCGCTCTTTTCTCCATTCCTCCAAGGTTTAAATTTTTTTTTTGACAAGTTGTTTTACTATAGTTTATGACAGAAAAGTTCTAATTTTGCCATCTTCTTTTAATCTAGGCATTTTAAAAATCTTAATGTGATGTCCATGGCGTTATTTATGCACGTGACGTATGCCACAGTTTTATATTAGTTTATATTGGTTACGTGGCGGATGTTGCACTCTCTCTCTCTCTCTCTCGTTAACATGCTTAAATACTTGTGTTATATGACAATATAAAAGCTTTTTTAGTCCTCGAGATTTAAGGTTTGGGACTCTGCTGAAGTCTGTTCCGAAATGAAAGCGTCAGAGTTTACGTAATTCGCTACGGTTTTTACTGATGCGCGACTCGCATTGACAGGTGAAAATCCGATCTACCTGCTTACACTGCAGACACGAGGGCATGGATCCGATTCATATCGGATAAATTTCCACATATGAACAAGGACTGAATCTAATTTGAGTAAATCAGAATCCATGTGATTAAATGTAAGTGCAGCCTAGAAGTGCATAAACCTAACTGTAGGCCTATCTTGACATAAACGGTAAACGTATCTGTGGCGAGTGTGGCGGGGCCGAGAGCCGTGAGGGCGTACGAGGCGGGTGGTGTGAGTGAGATAATCAGAGACTTCGCTGCCAAGATGTCCACTCCGTCGACCAGCCTGTTTGCCGAAGTGATCCAGGCGCTCACGGTCCTCCACCGCGAACAACACTGGTGCGCGGTGGAGATTCGGGCAGAACAAGACCAACGGATCCGCCCCCTAATGGAGGCCCAGAGCGAGGACCGCAAGCTCGTCTTGAAACTTCGATTCGGTCCGCGTCGACACCTGCCGCAGATGGCTGGTCCAGAATGGCCAGAACATCATCCAGGTGGTGGATGCCATGGTGCTGGAGCAGTTCATTGCCCGCCTTTACTCCCGGGTTTCGGCACCACTGTAGTAAAGTTTGTTCGTGTTGTGGGAGGAAGAAATCAGGGTCGGCAATATCAGGTAAGCGCAACTGTTTATTTTCTTTTCGGCTTGCACGTGTCACTGTGTATGTGGTGAGAGCATGCTTCGGGATCTCCTCTCTCTCTCGGCTGCTCCTTCTCCTCCTCTTAAGAAGGGTGTCTCTCCAGCCCAATCACTAGAACAAACAGGTGTTATTCATTATTTCTGATTGGCCCGCTGACTAGCCGCTGGGCTCCGAGCATGCTCTCCCCCCTTAAACCGCGGTCACACTGGACTTTTCTCTCCATAGACTTCAATTTATACGCACGCGAATGCGTCAGACCGAAAACGCAAGCTCGTGCGACAAGTTTCGCAGTTCGCTGCGTTGCAAAGTTCAAGCTTGGTGAACTCTGACCTGCGAAATCGCATCACGTGACATCACGTGAATTCTGATTGGCTGATTGGAATGTTGTTCCAGGATCAACATAGATGTTAATCCAGGAAAATGTCCTACTTGGTGAAATCAGGTTGGCGGAACTTACTATATGTAACTTCTAGAGTTTTAACTACTTGCATTTGTGGTCCTCATTAAAATGCATGATTAATATTGCACAAAACTATTTTGATTTACTCAACTGATAATTATTTTGTATTCTCTACAGTTTCCTGACAGTTTAAAACACTAACAGCATCCTCTAAAGGACATCTGAGAATCAGTTGAAATGGACAGGACCTCCCTCCTGACTGTGTTTAGGCTTAATCCTCCGAAAAACCAGATCAAATGAAGCCTTTCAAACGGTCTGACATTTGCCATCTCTTTGGTGGTCTGCTTGTGTGTGTTTATATAAAACAACGTTTGTGTAGACTGCAGGGTAGATATACATCACATTAGCTGTATGTGTGTTCCCTCAGTCTATCGGATTAGATAGAGCTGAATCCCTTTGATGTCCCAGAATCCTTTTATACAGTATTTCAAATCTAGTGTTCTCTATAGTGTCTGATGTTTTATGCATGTGTCATCCACATCAGTGTGTTCTCAACGCACTAATAAAGCACACCTACCCTCCATTAACCTCCCAGAAAATGAAAACACATTGCTCCTTATGACAGTTGATATGATTGTGTGTATATATACCGAAACAAGTGTCTGGGCTGTTTCTGTAGGTGTTTCTTTTAAAAATACCCATAAAGCACATGGTGAGCTAATGGGCATAAGGGGCGTAATGCACCCTGATGATATTAACCCCGGACAGCGAGAGAAAATGATGACTTTACAACACGCCGATGGGTAATTATCATTCCATCAGATGGAAGGCTTTCATTCATCTCCATAATAAAAAAAAAAAAAAAAAGAAAAATTGATTTTCCAAATGTTGCAGAATTATTAATTAGTGATAACTTTGCATAATGATGGAGGCGATGTTTTGGGGTGGGCATCTGCTGATATTTCTAATCTGACAATTAAATTGGGAAATTTGCCAGATGATAACAAACGACAAGCAGATTGTAATGAAAGATAATCAGGAGAAGGAGGTTTTGCTGTCATGGCCTCCGCTTCACTGTGAATTATGCATTCACATACACTCGCCGGCCACTTTATTAGACACAGCTGTTTAAATTCTTGTTAATGCAAATATCTTATCAGCCAATCAATGGCAGCAACTCGGTGAACCCGGTGAATGCTGGCAGCTAGCTCTCTGCAACTCTCACATGGTCGCCCACTGATGCTAGGCAGGGCTGCGCCCGGTCAGTACCTGGATGGGAGACCACATGGGAAAGCTTGTTTGCTGCCGGAAGTGGTGTTAGTGAGACCAGCAGGGGGCGCTCAACCTGAGGTCTGTGTGGGTCCTAATGCCCCAGTATAGTGAAGGGGACTCTATACTGCTCAGTGGGTGCCGTCTTTCGGATGAGACGTTTAACCGAGGTCCTGACTCTCTGTGGTCGTTAAATATCCCAGGATATCCTTCGAAAAAGAGTAGGGGTTTAACACCGGCATCCTGGCCAAATTTGCCCACTGGCCTCCTAACCATCCCCACATCATCATTGGCTTCATCACTCTCCTCTCCACTAATCAGCTGGTGTGCGGTCTGGCGCAATATGGCTGCCGTCGCGTCATCCAGGTGGATGCTGCACACTGGTGGTGGATGGGAAGATTCCCCCCAATGTTTAAAGCGCTTTGAGTGTCTAGAAAAGCGCTATATAAATGTAAGGAATTATTATTATCATTATTATTATAATAATCAGTGTTGGGCGTAATGTGATTACAAAAATGTAACGCATTACAATTTTTAAATATACTGTAATATTAATACTCGTTACAATCTCACTAATGTGAGTTAAAACAACATATACAAAACAAGATATACAAAAGAACGTTATTTTTAAGAATGTGCCATCATCACGAGACATTCACGCTGTACACCCCAAAGGAAAATAGTATGTGTATTTGACCCTGACCCCCTCTTCTCTCCCCCACCTCACCACACGACAACACCAAACTAAGTGTGCCCAGCCAATTAGAATGTTATCACTCGATTGAATGGGCGTTATCAGTGGTTATCAGCTGATAGATATGGGCCAGTAGGGGCCTTCTGCGCCTACTGGTAGGCTCAGAAGACTGTTATCATCCATCCACATGGTTAATCGGCTATAGATCACATATGGTTGTGGCCGGAAGTTAACAAGAATTATTTATATTATTTATTAAATTTCCCATTAATTGTATTTTATTAACGTCTACCCCTACCCCAACCCTAAACCCAACCATCCCAGTAATGTAAAAACAGATCTGGATCTGGAGTCTTCTCTATTAGTATAGCTGATTAACTATGTGGATGGATGATACAAGCCTTCTGAGTCTACTAGTAGGCGCAGAAGGCCCCTAATGGCCCATATCTATCAGCTGATAACCACTGATAACGCCCATTCAATCGAGTGATAATATTCGAAGCGGGTGGTGTGCCCTCCCGGTGAGTGGGGTGAGTGAGGTTGACAAACCAACTGTAGAAAACACACTCTTTCCTTTCTCTGACACTTTAATCCACACTTACCCAAGTTTTGCACATTTGTACCAAACACGTTCTTACAATCTGCACAAAAAAACAAAAAAACACTGCATGTATGAAGTGTGCTTCTTACAGGTGAGTGGGCTTGACAAACCACCTGTAGAAACACTTTTCTTTCTCTCTAAAAAACAAACAAACAATTTATCTAGCATAATACTAAGAGTAGAGTACTAACAGTTCCTTTGTATAATTAGCACTTCTTGTGTGTATTGCCTCTTCTTGTTGAATCCCTGAATGCCTTCTCAATTCTAAGTCACTTTGGACAAAAGCATCTGCTAAATGACTAACTGTAAATGTATTTATTTATGCATCAGCAGAATTTATAAAGCTTCTCAGCAAAATTAATCAAAACCAGCAATGACAAGGTAAGCTATATGATTCATATACACAGTATTATAGAAAGAGTATTGCAGAAACAAGTGCGCTGTTCTTTTTTTTCTTTTGTTGTGCAGTTTCTGTGCTGTATTTTTAAAATGGAGGCAGGGTAGTGAGGTGCTGAGCGCTCTGAGGTTGTAAAAAAGATGCTCAACAGCTAAAGAAGCGTTTGCAGCAGAGCATTTTTAGAAGAGCACTCGTGTTTCTGCAGCACAAAAGAAACAAAAACAAAACACTTTTGCACCCTAAACCTCATAACACACATCTAGAGGTTTGCAGCCTACTTTGCAAATCCAGTCCTGAAAGAAATGATTATAAAATGCACACAAATTAGAGAGAACTAACACTAAAGTTTGATAGTGTTTCATACAATGTTTCATACTCTATTAGTGGTGGACAATGTGCATTGTATACGGTTGCCATGACAACTTAAAACTGCTTTCTTGTGCCATGAAACAATTGAATATTGCATTTATTTTTGAAAGAGGTTCAGCTAATAATTTTTGAGAATTTTTATATAATTCATTTTCATGGATTTTGCATTGATCATTGAACATCTTGTATTGATGATGGGCGAGACAGATCATTATGCAATGTCTTTTCCAGCACATCCCAAAGATTCTCGATAGGGTTAATGTCTGGATTCTGTAGTGGCCAATCCATGAGCGCAAATTATGTCTCATGCTTTTTGAACCACTCTTTCACAATTTGAGCCTGATGAATCCTGGCGTTGTCATCTTGGAGTATGCCCATGCCATCAGCGAAAAACATTCATGGTCATTCAGAATATGCAGGTAGTCAGCTGACCTTCACAGTCATTCATATCCATGCAATTCATACTCATGTGATAATATCTCAGGGTAAATCATTGAGTCAAAATTGAAAATGAATGTTTGGAAATGTCATTCCACTTAGAAGTAATACAAAAGTATTGCAGTGTCTTACATTTCAGAGAACATAATATTGTAATGTAACTTACCCCATTTGAAGTAACTAGTAATATATAATGCATTACATTTTACATTTACTTTCCCAATTCTGAAAATAATGCATTTAGGCATGCAGGCATGGTTAAGACAATCTGCTGAAGTTCAAACCAAGCATCAGCACTGAGAGGAAAAGAGATTTATGTTTGTTATTGCCATGCCGGGTGGCCTGAGTTTTCCCGAAACTGCTGATCTACTGGGATTTCTTCACGAACCATTACTAGGATTTACAGAGAATGGTGTGAAAAAGTGAAAATATCCCGTGAACGGCAGGTTTTGTGGGTGAAAATGTCTTCCTGATTCCAAAGATCAGAAGGGAATGAGCAGTCTGGTTTGAGCTGAGAGAAAGGTGAAAGTAATCAAATAATCATTCGTTAAACCAGACTTGGACAGAAGAGCATCTCTGAATGCTCAACATGACACATCTTGAAGCAAATGAGCTACAGCAGAAGAAGAACACAATGGTGACTCTCCTGTCAGCTAATAATGAGGAAACCGAGGCTACCGTTCACATGGGCTCAACAAAATTGGACAACAGAATACTGGGAAAAAGTCTTGACATTCAGTATTATCTATTGCTGAATTTGAATTTATACTAAAGTTATTCCTGCCTAATAGGCAACAAACAAACAAGCCATTTAGTTCAGTAATTTGCATTTAATTTAAATTAAAACAGGTGGTTTATTCCGCTGTGGCGACCCCTGATAAATGAGGGACTAAGCCGAAGGAAAATGAATGAATACAATTAAAACAATAACAAATATTGTACCAGTTTCTTTCTTCTGTTAAACACTAGAAGATCATTTGAAGAAAGCCTGTAACCATTTACATCCATAGTATTTGTTTTTCCCACTATGGAAGTCAATGGTTACAGGTTTTCTGCTTTCTTCAAAAGATCTTCTTTGTGTGTTTAACAGAATAAAAAAAAAACTCATAAAGGTTTGGAACCACTTGAGGGTGAATAGGGGTGGTTAACCATCCCTTTACTGTACAAGACATGTTCTGGATAAAATATTCCACTTTGTCTACTACAGATTTTTGTTTATTTTTTCCTGAATTTTCATTTATTCATTCATTTTCCTTCAGTTTAGTGCCTTATTTATCAGGGGGCACCACAGCGGAATGAACCGCCAACTATTCTAGCATATGTTTTACACAGCGGATACCCTTCCAGCCACAACCCAGTACTGGGAAACACCCATACACACTCACATTCACACACATAAACTACGGCCAATTTAGTTCATCCAATTCACCTATAGTGCATGTCTTTGGACTGTAGGGAAAACCAGAGCACTCAGAGGAAACACATGCAAACACGGGAAAAACAAGCAAACTCCACACAGAAATGCCAACTGGCCCAGCCAGGACTCGAACCAGCGACCTTATTGCTGTGAGGTGCTAACCAATGAGCCACCGTGTCGCAGCAAAATATATTTGAGCAATTCCAGTGTTATGGACGTGACATTTGCAGTAAAATATCAAAACATAAATTGACAGAGAAAGTATATGTTAACATTATATTGAAACATCTGTTTATATTTTCCAAAACTACTAACCACAGAAGAATGGGAGCACAAAAATATCAATCTGTAAAAAATTGTTTTATTTTAAATGAGTGAAATAAACATGCGTTATGGACGTGACCAAAAAAGTACGCGTGTTTACAGTCTACAAAAAACTTTGTAGAAATTCGGTGAATTAAACTGCACAACCCAAAAGAGTCGGCTCATTATGGAACAAAAATGATTGATTTTATTTTATTTGACATTTTTTGCATTTATGAGGAAAAAGCTCCGTTATGGATGTGACATCTCTTCGTTATGGATGTGAAAGATGTGAAATTGGCACTTGTGTGATTTTGGCAAATCAAATATAATAGTTCCAAAACATTAACAGACACATTTTTGAGTATTTTTAAAGCATTGTAAAATACTTGCTTACACAAAAAACGCAGAAACGGTTTCGATATTTTGGCGAAAACTTGCATGGAATTGCTCATTTCAGTCTAAAACATTATCTTTTATGAAAAATGGTACTTTCGTCCCTGCTATCTCCTAATAATCAAAACATTTGAACCATTTCCAGCACTATCCACTTAGATTAAAATATTTAGAAGAAGTCAAGTTAGATTTTACAGTGAGACATGGCCAACGAATTCCCTCCAGGACTCGGGTTATTTCCTAGAAAAACATTTTAATATTACACGTCCCCAGCTAGCAAACATAAGAATGATTGATGATGCGAATAATGTCACGAGGCTCAAGAAAGTTAACTTTGAGACTGAAGTGAGATGCAGTCACTCATGGAGATAAATATACCTGCAGCGTTTTTAGCTCCGCTGTTTCTGTCCCAGTGAAACGCGCACGCAGTCCTTATCTGCTCGCTAATTGCTTATGTTTGACATGGATTTATTCTGCTCCTCTTATTTGATGGGATTAGCTCACTACCCGCCAGCACATTTTACTGATTCTCAACTGTTCTCTCCAATGTTGTTTTATTTACGACCAGTGAGCCAGCTAGTTACAAAGTCAATATCCAGAATTTAATTCATACAGCTGTTCTTTAAATAAGGCTAGATATTACTGGTGGACTTTAAACAGCAAGCTGGTTATAGCCGGTAGGCTAAAAATAGTAGTGATGATGATTATTATTATTATTAGTAGTAGTAGTAGTATACAATTTTAAATGTTCATTCATTCATTCATTTTCTTTTCGGCTTAGTCCCTTTATCCACCAACTTATCAAGCATATGTTTTACGCAGCAGATGCCCTTCCAGCTGCAACCCATCACTGGGAAACACCCATACACTCCCATTCACACACATACACAATTTGGCTTACCCAATTCACCCATAGCGCATGTCTTTGGATTGTGGGGGAAACCAGAGCACCCGGAGGAAACCCACGCCAACACGGGGAGAACATGCAAACTCCACACAGAAATGCCAACTGACCCAGCCGAGGCTTGAACCAGCGACCTTCTTGCTGTGAGGCGACAGCGCTACCCACTGCGCCACCCCCATTTGAAATGTTTATACTAATTAAATCAATTCAAAAAGACACACACACAAAGAGAGAGAGAGAGAGAGAGAGAGAGAGAGAGAGAGAGAGAGAGAGAGCAAGGTTGATAATAAATTAAGTTTGGATTTTTTTCTTAGCAATATTAAATCTATAGTACTTTGAATAGCTATTTATTATTATAATTATTACAAGTTTTAATGTTTATACTAATCAAATCGATTCACACACAATTCATTGTATTGTTCGTATACACACACACGCACACCCACACACGCACACAGAGTGCAAGGTTAGTAATAAATTAAGTGGTTAATTTCTTCTAAGCAATACGAAATCAATATTAATATGCTATTTATATTTTATTATTATTATTATACACTGTAAAACCTAACAGTGAAAATCACTAAATGAAATAAGTAAGTTTAACTTATAATTAGAAAAAAAAGTTACTTTGACTTAATGAAAAAGAGTTATGGTGACTCATAAACTGATTATATTAAGCAAAACTCAAACCTAATGAGTTATGAATTAATTAATTATATTTGTTGTGTTAACTCTAATGCTACAAGCAATACCAAACAATCTGAGTAGCTATATAGTTCTTTGGACTTTATTTGTTCTATTAACTGAACTTGATTTGATAACTGAACTTAAAATGTTTAAGCTACTAATACTCTAAATGTTTAATGATATCAACACAATATATGTGTATATAACTCAATATAAATATAAATATAAGTTTAAATATAAAGTATAAGTTTACAGTATAATATTTAGTTATTAAACTTATAAATAAGTTTACAGTAATATATACTGTAAGTTTACAGCACTCAAACCATTTTGTTTCAAAACTTAAATGGTTTGCCGCATTCAGTTTCCTCAAACGGTTTGAGTTAACTTAACTTATCGGGTTTTACAGTGTAGAATATTATATATTTATTCTAAAATTCACATACACACACACACGCACTTGAGAAAATGTTTATATACATTTAGAATAAAAAATGTGTGTATGATACAAATTATATATAACAACTGTTTTGTGTCTATGTATGTGTATGTGTCACATAAACGTAATATATATATATATAAAAAAACACACACACATATGCCAAAACAAACATTATTTTGTATAATCCATTATTTTGGATTTATTTTGGATGCGATTAATCTCTGCCCAGCACTATTATTATTATCATCATCATTATTGAATATGAAATATTTATACAAATTAAATAATTTATTAATTCACACAAATAGATATTGATAATAAATAAAGTTTTGAATTTCTTAGCAATATTGAATCAATATTAAATATAAATAGCTGGTTAGTGTGATTGTTGTCTTCGTCGTCGTCATCTTCATTATCATTATTCTTTTAATAATACATTAAAATGTACAATCTTCTTCTCTTTCTTTTAAGTTCTCGTTTAGATTTTCTAAACGAGGTCTCAGCTCTTCTAAATGTGAGCACCGCTATTGACTAACTGTTTCTACTGACAGCAGGACGCAGGCAAAACATGACAAAGGCTTCGGAGGAGAACTGCTGTTTCGGTGTGATAGCAGCTCTTTTTGTTCTTTAATCCTTGATATCTTGGCAGCAAAAATATGAGATGCTAAATGTTTATCGTATCGCAGTACAAGCGCAGCTGCAATATTTGTCAAAACAAAAAAATAATCACAATATCATTGTTTTGTTCCAAGTCGTGCAGCCCATTCCCAACAATTACCAGACAGTAGACACGCGTGTTAGAAAATGTCAAGCCGCTAACCAACCAGAACATGATGTATATTACAGCCTCGCTCTCCCAGGGTACCCGGAGTCTGGCTTTTGGAGAGCAAACTGAATCTGAGAAAAAATGTCAGAGATAATCTGCCCTGCTGACCGAAGAATAAACCCAACAAGAACTTTCCCCCTGCAGTCACTGGGCATTTCTGTTCGAGGTCTTCATCTAATATAACGTGGCAAGGTCTGGGCTACACTTTGGACACCGGCTAGCTGTCTGTAAACCAACAGAGGTGATTTTGAATACCCCCGAGTATGTATTCTACCAAAGCTCCCCCCTCTTTGGAGCTACAGAATGATTCTGTAATACAGAATGTAGAGTCCCAGGGCAAACGCAAACTGACGGGACCTTGATTTGTTGTTCTAGTCTCGTTGAAGCTTTCAGCCTTGATCTGTCTCTGAGTTTTAACAGCAACAAAAGGCCTTTGTTTACAACGAGGGCCTAGGGACACACTTCACTGGCATCAAGATTGCTTTCCAGACTCCCAAGTTTTTGCGCCTCTAGCATTGCCTAGAACTCGCCTGTTCCTGTTTGGTGAGAAAGCAATGAGCCTTGGTTTAAACAATTGTCCCGCTAGTCAACGCAGGCCAAAAAGGTGGTCTTAGACACTTAAAAAAAAAAAGCTGAAAAGCAAGATACGGCAATGGACCCTTTTTATAAGCTATGTTTATTCATTCATTCATTCATTTTCCTTCGGCTTAGTCCCTTTATTCATCAGAGGTCGCCACAGCGGAATGAACCGCCAACTAATCCCGCATATGTTTTACACAGCGGATGCCCTTCCAGCTGCAACCCAGTACCGGGAAACATCCATACACACTCATTCACACACATACACTACGGCCAATTTAGTTCATTCAGTTCACCTATAGCGCATGTCTTTGGACTGTGGGGGAAACTGGAGCACCCGGAGGAAACCCACACCAACACGGGGAGAACATGCAAACTCCACACAGAAACGCCAACTGACCCAGTCGGGGCTCGAATCAGCAACCTTCTTGCTGTGAGGCGACAGTGCTAACCACTGAGCCACCCCAAGCTATGTTTACATCCACCTATTTTATGCACATTTTGGAATAATGCATAAAAAATGCTTGAAGAATGCCAAGATGCGTATACATTTTGAAACGTATGCGCACAACTGTTTTATGTGTTGTTTTATATTTTCAAAAAACTAAAAATTGCAACCCAGGCTCATTCTGAAAACGTGCCACTGTATACATTTCTGGAGCACGATCCACCAGAGGCCGCTGTGTACGCTTTTTGAGATCTCAAATTTCTCTCGCGAGTGCCATTCGAGCCTGCTCTTCTCGCGTAAATCCACCAGAGGCCACTGTCGACTGACTGACCGATCGACTGACCCACCCTCCTCCTTCCCTAAACCAACCAATAGTGTTTTCAAAAGCACTGATTGACCTGCCCACCCACTTCCCTAAACCCAACCGACAGTTTTAAAAAGCAATCCAAAAAAAGAAAAGCCCTCGCCTGATTTTTACCACGTTTTCAGATGTTACCACATTCTCACCCTGTTATTTACGTGTTTATTTTATTTTTTGGCTTCTGTTTTTGTCTTACATGCTTTCTGGAACAATTCTTCGCCAGACTCAAACCCCGTCATCTCCGAAAACTCCTCTCTGCGTCTCAAGTCGTCCGACGTACAGGAAAAGGAACGGCGTCATACCGCCGCGTAGCATTCGTTTTAAAGACGAAATGCAGCCGTACGTACTTCTGGCTACATAATTCGCGATCTCCTGAAATGTATATAGGGCTACGTTTTCAGAATGAGCCCGTGTTGAAAAATTGACTGAAAATGTTTAAATGAACATTTGATTAAGTCAACTGAATTATGTTTAGTTATGTTCTTTCTAGGGGTGGATACATATTACTGTAATTGTAAATTGCTAACAATTAGGGGTGTCGATTCTTATGTTATCTAAACAGCTACATGACTTTCTCAATTGATTGCAAACATTTGTTAGATGCTAATAATGCATTAAATGGACAAAAATAAATGCTTGCAGGATAACGTAGGTTTATTAAAAAATTGTGGTTGTGCTTCCACATTTGTTTTAAGGCGAAATCTGTTTCTATCATAAAACTGACTACATAGGTGATGCATTTTATTGAAAGTGTCCTGTTACAAATAATAATAAAGTTCGAGATAAGAATAAATGGTTACACTTTACAATATGGGACATGTAGTTAATGTTAGTTAATCTATGGATTTTGATAAATGCATTAGTAAATGTTGAACTTTGATCAATAAATGTTGTACACGTGTTCATTGTTTGTTGACGTTAGTAAATACATTAACATTAACTAAAAGTCCCGTATTGTAATGTGTTTACTGAATAAATTAAATAGTACTACAAATAGTATAAATAGTTAAATAGTAAACATACAAATACATACAATAGTCTTTTATAATAGTCATTTTCTGATGTAAACCAACTATACATTCAATTATTTACAGCATACGGGGCTTTGTTAAACATTATTTTTGCATGATCTCAAAAAAAAAATATATATATATATTAATGTGGAAATCACAACATCCATAATATTTTCTTATGTTTTTCATAAACAAAACTGACTACATATGTATTTTGCCGTGCATAATTTTGTCCTACCAGCAATTCAGTTGAAATTACATGTCTGTCAAACTACATATACTCTAAAAATACTATCTGGACAGATGAGACAACTGAAACGGTAGCCAAGTGGAGCATTCATCCATATAAACATGACATTTACAAGTGTTCTGCATTAACGTTTCTACCTTTTAGTTCAGGTTCATCTCACAGCCTGGAAGTCAGCTGTTATTTCAACCTGTAAAGCTGTTCTGCCACTTGAAACAAGACATTTCAAATAACCAACACAATGTAAAATTATTATAATAAATAAAGTACTTTTAGATGCCACTAAATATACTGTTAACATGCTGCTGTTAAAGTCCACCTATCATACAAAATCAACTCTTGGAAGCTATTTAGAAAGAAATAAGTATAGAAATAGTAAAAATGTATTTATTAATTATAAGTATAGAAATATTGGAGTGGTATAAACACATACATTTGCTAATATTACACCAGGATCCAAAACGCTGTGATTTTGCAGCCAACCACACCGTGACGTAGCAGTGTTGGTGTGTCCTGGGTTTTACATTGCATTAAATATAATATTATTATACTATTAATTAATAATAGTATACATTTATTTATAATATTGTAAATAATATCATATACAGTGGGTACGGAAAGTATTCAGACCCCCTTAAATTTGTGTTATATGGCAGCCATTTGCTAAAATCATTTTTTTTCCTCATTAATGTACACACAGCACCCCATATTGACAGAAAAACCCAGAACTGTCGACATTTTTGCAGATTTATTAAAAAAGAAAAACTGAAATATCACATGGTCCTAAGAATTCAGGCCCTTTGCTCAGTATTTAGTAGAAGCACCTTTTTGCTCTAATACAGCCATGAGTCTTTTTTCACACCTGGATTTCTGTCAGGTTGGATGGTAAACGTTGGTGGACAGCCATTTTTAGGTCTCTCCAGAGATGCTCAATTGGGTTTAAGTCAGGGCTCTAGCTGGGCCATTTAAGAACAGTTGCAGAGTTGTTGTGAAGCCACTCCTTCGTTATTTTAGCTGTGTGCTTGGGGTCATTGTCTTGTTGAAAGGTAAACCTTCGGCCCAGTCTGAGATCCTGAGCATAATATTTGTGTATAATTTTTGTCTATTTATATTTTAATCCCATAATGCCATGTCACAATAAATTGTTGTAAAAGCGCATGAGCTAAAGTGCTAACACCTCCCTCCTGTAGAATATATTAACTTACAGTTGACATGGAAATGTAGTGTTAACAACTGCAATATCTGTATATAACCTGTAATGCATTATGAATTACAGTAATAACTTGTTGACAATTGTTTACATAAAACAGTAAGAATTCTGTTGTATAGCTAAATCAATATTTAAAGCAAAAAACATAAACAAGGTTACTTGAAATAGATAACCAAGCGATGTTTAATCAAGGAAACTTTCACAGTATTTCCTATAATATTTATTTTAGTTTGGCTGGGATTAGAGCAGTTTTTAATTTTGTAAAAACAATTTTGAGGTCAATAGTATTAGTTCCCTTAAGATATATATGAGCAATATCCCACGAGTAGCAGTGTGATATGGCTGTAGGGAGGTGTGCGTTGGATCGAGGCTGCAGGCAGAGTGCCTTAGTGCCCCAGCAGTGCCGATATACAGCCATATCGCACTGCTGCAAGTGTGATATTGTGTTTACACAACAATTCGACGGCATAATCGTGTATATAAAAAAGAAAATCAAACACGGAGAGTCTCAAAAACCCTTTTGTATGAGAAACTACTTTCTTCCGCCATTCATTCACATCTGCAACTGACCGTCAGAGCAGCAGAAACCGTTGCTACTTCACAAACGTCACTTTAGAGCTAGTATTTGAATGATTCTCTAACGTAATGTCTAAAGTGATGACAAAACATGTGATATAACCTTTTAAGATTATAAGGCTGAACGGCATGAAATGCCATCAGTCTACAGAGATTTCCCAGTATTTCTCTGTTGCAATCGGGAGATCACAATAATTAACCGCGAAAAAGCCAATGCAAAGCAAACACTACCAAATTACTATGGTATAAATAAAGCACTACAAAATACAAAAGAGAGAGATCAACTTAGAATGTCACTTACCTGTTTTATAATGATTTGTTCAGCTGTAGTTTGAAATGTACGCTGAGAAATAGCTGAGCTTTTCTCCCCTAAGAACTTTTTATGCAGTCTCTGTTGCCATCTTGTGGCGGAATGCCAACCATCAATTTCTTTGCTCTGCTCAATTTGACAGACTGATGGCCGTCGACATGCTGAATCTATGAAATTATTATTATTTTTTTTTAAATAGGCACTATCCTTGTAAATAAACTGCATAGTCGCAATCTAAACAACTACATTTTCACCTAAAAAAGCCTCAAAAGTACATTATGTTGTCCAACAGCTGCAATATTTGTCAAACTGTAGTGAGTTTATTTCTCTGCTGTCACAAGGGTGAAGAGGCTGTACGAGTGCTGTTATTGCAGAATATCGCACGGGCATAAGCAATCAGATTCGAGAACCAGACAGAACATTTATATATAACCTATTTAAGTCTTTAAATTGCACTTTAAGCTGAAAACTAGTATCTTGTAATATTTTAAAAATAATTTCCCAAGAGGGCTAATAATGTTGACTTCAACTGTATCTATCCAACTAGAAGTGTTTTCTGCTTTGGAGAACAGCGATGGTTGATTGACTTCTTGGCATCAATTACCATCCGACAAACATTACACTTCTCTACACAAACATTAGGTCTATAAAATACACAGTTGTCAAGGAAACCATCCAAAGCGGTAAAGCCCAAGCCATAAGTGTCATTCAATACAGACCAGACCGCAGCACCAGGGAATCTAAAGTGAGGCGTGAAATAAATAGTGTCATTGTGATGCTCGAGACGCAATGATTCCATCTGAATGCTAATATCTTCAATGTATGCTTGTTTACAGAGAGCTCAGCGAAGGGCTTCAAAACTAATCAAATTAAACAGCTAAGAAATTGTTATCCCCTGAATGAAAGGTACGTAACATTTCTTTCTGAGCTTAGATTCGGATCACATTTGAGCACCAAATCCCATTTTAAGCCACTCAGCGAGCTGAGATGAGTTTAATTTAGTTTTAACTCAACATCTCTGGCGACAACCCCTGCATGCTGATTAGTGCATCCGCCATTATACTTGGGCTACAGGAAGACTTCGTTTTTTTACAATGCAATGTGTTCTTATTGTAAACACTAGCAGTAAAACATACGGTTTTAACTGAGGTTGTAGTTGTAGCACAGGATTCTGGGATGTCTGTGCATGAGAAGTGCATTATGTGCCACTACATGCATGAGTGCCTTGGTAGGGCATGACCTGCATACATGAGCAGCATTAGCATGAATTCTCCTCTTCTTCTCGGCTGGCGCTGTTGAATTTGTGGGATTAATTATACAGGAAAATAATGCAATGTCAATTTTGTACTTGGATCTTCAGGCACATTTAGGTCCCTGGGGTCGAAGCTGATTATTACTATTATTATTATTTATATTTTTATTAAACTAAAACAATACATTTATTCTCACTTTATAATCACTTTTCTCACTTTTTTTTTTGTTATTTCAAGGTCACATTATGTTACAATTACCAGCGATCTGCTAGAGAGAACTACACATCTGCCACTGATATGAACTACAACTCCCAGAAGCACTCATCACTCCTGCCACAGCTGACAATCACTCAGACACTGACGCACACAATCACAACCGAAGCTCATCTTCACTGATTACCAGTGTTAGGGAAAGTTAGAAAGTAATGCATTACAATATTGAGTTACTCCCCCCAAAAAAGTAACTAGTTGTGTTATTTATTTACTTTTTATGGTAAGTAATGCGTTACGTTACTTTTGAGTTACATTTGCGTTACTTTTTCAGACCTGGCTGAGGCTTGATCTCTTTCAGAAATTGCAGGGGGGGCTCTGCAATTAACAACACACTGTATAACCTTCATTTACCTTTAAAAAACACATTAAAATAAATGTAGATAATGTTATCTTCGGAGAACTTCCTGAGCCCAGAGCTATACATGTCGTAATGAAAGTTTAAAGCAATACGTTTGCTACTTTTGTACTTTTTGTCTTATTAGTGCAGTAAAATCAGTGTCCATTCAGATCATCCTCCTTTCCTTTTGATCCATGTGTTTAGAATAATGAGAATATTTCCATGGCAGAAATGTAAGACTCTGCCGTCTTCATTTTTGCCTGTTGCTGCATTTTCTCATTGCGCGCAGGATTCAATGTGACTATGTCCATTTTAATTCAGCAATTTATTTTTTTTTAAGTGAATTAACTAAACCAAAAAGTAACTCGCATTACATTTTTAAAAAAGTAACTCAGATATTATTACTTATTCCTTAAAAGTAATGCGTTACTTTACTCGTTATTTAGAAAAGTAATATTATTACATAACTCACTTTACTTGTAATGCGTTACCCCCAGCACTGTTGATTACTTGGACTACAGATACAACACACACACACTCACACTTTGCTGAGTCTTGTAAACTGTAAGTGTGCAATTCAAAGCGTTTTCCTTGTTTAGCCTTGCCGTGTTTTGACCCTGTGCTCTGTTTATTGTTTATGTTGTTTGGCCGCATGTCCTGACCATTCGCCTGTTAATTTGACCTCGCTTTGGATTACCTGCATGCTCCTGTCTGTCCCTGTTTTTGACCTTTGCCTGCCTGACGTTTTTTAAAATAAACTGCACGTGGATCCTCATCTTTGTTGTCAACCCAACTCAGTACACAAAAATTTTTCTATTCACTTCCTCATTTTGTGTATATGAGGCTATGCCAGAGACTATGCAGCGCCACTAATGCAATCCAAGACCTGTGAAGAGATGATCCTAAGGTTTCCATAATCCCGGACCAGGCCGTATCCTGAGCAGCTGCTGTGGTGGTGTAGTGTTTTTCAGTAAAACTTTTACATGTTTTCCATACACAAGAAGGCACTAACAAACAACCTATGAAGTGTTAATTACTGTGAAATTGTTTGAAGGCCAAACTATCATATTATAGAGAAGTGCTGCAGCTGCTGTGAACAACATGTCCTGTTATCTGGTATGGGTGATGGAAAGTGCAGATAATTTAGCAATTACAGGATGCAGGAGCTGTGTGTACCACTCTGAAGAAACATCTGTCTTGAAGGGTCAGGTCAACTGTTAAGAAAGAATGCGGAAGTCAAAGAAAGAGCAAGGAGTCAGACAGAAGAAGCAATCTACCTAGCAACAGTGATGTAAGATGGAGTCAGATAGGAAGTACTAGCTGGAACATATAAAAAGGATGTTAAAAAGCAAATAGTCAGAGTTGAATCTCTCCAGCGCTGATACACGTTACTCTTGGTTTTTCTTTATGCTTAAGTGAATAAAACTTATGAATTTTGACTGATTGACTCCGAACCCATTTTTGAACATGCTCTGGACCCTTTGAAGTCCAACA
>CAIGQV010016192.1:2907063-2921544 GCA_903798115.1 Danio jaintianensis
CTCCGAACCCATTTTTGAACATGCTCTGGACCCTTTGAAGTCCAACAGTGGTCATGGAGGAGTGGAGAGCATGAGACTGATTCCTGTGAGACCCCAGTGACAGACAAGTCTTCGCTGACGTCCAGCGTTTTCCAGCCTCCGGCGCCTAGACTGCAGCTCTGCACAAGACGTTTGGCCATAGGAGAAATGGTCGTGCCCAACTGAGCCTGGTTTCTCTCGAGGTTTTTTTTCCTTCACTTTCGCAAATTGGTGAAGTTCGTTCCTCGCCGCTGTCGCCACTGGCTTGCATGGTTCGGGACTTGTAGAGCTGCGCATCGATGGATTTGCTCTTCAGTGTTTGGACTCTCAGCAGTGAAAATTAAACCACACTGAACTGAACTGAACTTCAACTCTAAAAACTGGACTGACACCATTTCCGTTCACTATAATCTTCTATGTGAAACTGCTTTGACACAATCTACATTGTAAAAGACTTTGATAAGTCTGCTGAAGAGTCTTTACTTTTTGAAAGTAAACAGGGCTAAATGTGCCAGTAGATGAAGTACCATCTGACAAGGGAAGCAATGGTAGCTTGAAGTACAGCCTTCGGTCTTAAAAAAAAATACAAAATAAAAAAAATAAATCTTTATTCGACAGGCAACATGCACATGCAAGTATTTCAGTGCTAAAATGTGCAAAATGTGAAGAAACTTACAACAACTTGCGACAAAATATATGCTGTATTCACTTTTCTTTCAAGGGGTCTTCTGAGGACTCTATAAATGTGTGATTGTGGAATTTTCTTCTGTGGATCATTTGTAAAAGTGGCCATGGGCAGAGACCGGAAAACAGAGTATTGGTGACAGTGTGAGATGTGATGCCCTGAAAACCTATTGCACCTTGTCACTGCATGAGCAGAATCATTAAAGTTAGAGCAGATAGGCAGATAAAATGTTTGAAACAACAAAACAAGTGCTAATTATACAAAGTAATTTGTTTGTGCTCAGAGAATTAACTGCTAGAGTTTTTTTTTTTTTTTGAGAGATAGAGTGAAGAGTGTTTCTACAGGTGGTTTTTGCCAAGCCCACTTACCTGTGTGAAGCACACTTCATAAATGCACTGTGTTTGTGTTGATTAATGTGTCAGTGAGATGAATGAGTGTGTTTTCTACAGGTGGTTTGTTAAGCCCGCTCACCAGATTTTTAGTTGTCGTTTGAAGGATATCAGTGAATCCACAGTCCGTGTGGGAATGGGAAGGTCATTCCACCAGCGTGGAACATTAATATATGTTACATAATATACATGTATGCAAACGTATACAAATACATAATACAATAGTGTCCTAATTCTCTTTAGCTTGAAGGCGTACAACTAGAAATGAAGGGGTACAACAATTTCCCAGAAAACACCAGCTACAATGGCAACAGGGTGGCAAACTTAGGTATCAATGATATCGTTGATATTGTAGCCTTCTGCAATTTGCTGAAGATAAATATTTCATTCATTCATTTTCCTTCGGCTTAGTCCATTTATTCATCAGGGGTTGCCACAGTGGAATAAACCGCCAACTTATCCAGCATACGACGTTTTACACAGAGGAAGCCCTGCCAGCTGCAACCCAGTACTGGGAAACATACACACTCACACACACTACGGCCAATTTAGTTTATTCAATTCACCTATACTGCATGTCTTTGGACTGTGGGGGAAACCAGAGCACTCAGAGGAAACCCATGCCAACACGGGGAGAATATGCAAACTCCACACAGAAATGGCAACTGACCCAGCCGGGGCTCGAACCAGTGACCTTCTTGCTGTGAGGCGACAGTGCTAACCACTGAGCCACCGTGTCGCCCTAAATATTTAATCCTTTTGCAATTTATGCTCTGTAACAAAGAAAGAGAGATGTATTTTGTTGTTGATCAAGCTAAACTATCTATTTAGAAAACTCTCTAAATGGCTATTTAAGGGAAGAAAGATAGAGATTTTGATTTGTTTTATTGCCTTGGTTAAATCCAGGATTAGAATGTAATACAAATTATATCAGCTCACAGGGATTTTACTTGAAATTAAATTGAAATGGTGTGTGAGTGAAGCCTTACGGTGCGCTATATGCGAAGAGAACATGCTATTATTTGATTGGTGATGTCTGTTGATTGGATGTTGTCTTGTGATCATTTGTAATAATTGTACTTCTCTCTTTGATGTTTTAATGTAAATTAATGAGGTTTTAAATCTCTCTCTCTCTCTCTCTCTCTCTCTCTCAATAATTGCTTTATTGGCACGACAAATGTTACAAATGTATTGCCAAAGCATTTGTTTAAAGTTTAAAAGTTTACATTAAAAGAACATACATATATATTAAATAAATAAAAAAAAACATAGTAAACACATTAAATAGTAGTAGTAGTAAAAAAAATAAAATAAAATAATAATTAAAAAAAATAATATAATAATAATAAAATAAATCTGAATAAACTGTACAATTAACAATCAACATTTTAGAATAAATCAGTATATATGTGTAATATAACATAATAATCATCAATGCAACATAATCAGTATATTTACAATGATTGATTTATAGTAATCTAGATGTCTCTCTCTCTCTCTACTTCTCTGTGTGTGTGAGAGATTATGTTTATGTAAAAGACGATAAAGCAAATCGGTGGTCATTTGTGAAAAGTGCAGTAGACTGTCACTGCATTTCCATTTTACTCTTTTTAGCTCCATTTTTTTAATAAATGAATCTCTATGGGCAGTTCGGTGCTTTCACTGCATAATGCCTTAATTTTCTACTGAAAAAAAAAACCTAAAACAAAGAAAATAATACTCCATAAAAGTCTCGCAATGGTCCATATAACAGAAACTTTGGCCAAAAGTGAGTTTGAAAGTGACATCATACGGTTGTAATTGTCATCTGAAACATGTGCCTTCTTGAAATGCATTTCCAGTATTTATGAGCCGGAATAAGCCCTTCATACAGTACAACACACCCATCGCAATACTTCCTCCCACCTTAATGCACTTGTTCTTCAAATGCATTATTGATCGGTCTGGTACACTCCATTCGTCTTTCCACTCATCTCTATGTACATACATTGGTATCAGCCACACAAGCTATTGTACACTTTGTTGCAATGGTCACCATTCAGGCACCTTTATTTAAAAGCAGTGAGTCAGCACTTGAGGTGTAATTAAGGAATGCATTAAACAGCAAAGAGCACCTTTGTGCTAAATGAAGTTGTGTAACCACAGAGCTATAAAGAGGAAAGGACTGCTTTAATGAGTGCCAGAATCATTTTTTAAAAGGATATTTCATGCAAAAATAAAAACTTGTCTCTATATAACCAAACTCCTGTAGTTAAGAACCAGTCTTTGGCTTTAAACTGATTTTTCTTTTAAAGGTACTGTATATAAAATTAGAATCTTAGTGGGTTTTTTTACACAATGAAAATGGTATTGTGATCAAGGCCTGTCAAGCTATAAAAAGTGTTGTATAAGTTCATAACTCTCATGATTCATATAACTCGATATGTGTGCAATATCACAAGGGCTAGTTCTCAAAGAAAAAAGAAAAAAAGAAAAAAAGAAGAAAAAAAAAAGAACGAAAAAGTACACAATTCTACTCGCACAAAATTAACATGGTAAATAAACTAAGGCTATTTGGGAAACAGATTTACTTGCAAGTTATCCCCGTGTTCGCGTGGGTTTCCTCCGGCTGCTCTGGTTTCCCCCACAGTTCAAAGACAAGTGCTTTAGGTGAATTGGGTAAACAAAATTGGCCGTAGTGTATGAGTGTGTGTGTAAATGAGAGTGTGTATGGGTGTTTACCCAGTACTGGGTTGCGGCTGGAAGGGCATCCGCTGCGTAAAACATATGCTAGAATAGTTGGTGGTTCATTCCGCTGTGGCAACCCCTGATAAATAAGGGATTAAGCCGAAAGAAAATGAATGAATGAATGATTCTAAATAAAGAAATAAATAAAATAAAAAAAATTAAAATAATGAATGAATGAACGACCGAACGAACAAATAAAAAATAACTTTTCATCAGCAGAAGAAAAAAATGGATTAAAAAGCAGATTAATTTTAAAGCACAATAAAAAAATGTTAGTTATTCTAAAATACATAAGCCAAAGTTTGTCATCAAATTGTTATTATTATTATTTTTAATAACCTCTCATGATTGCCTTTCCAAACATAATCCATCTCTAAGGAAACATGACAGTTTTAGCATCGTGTTTAGTCATTCATTGTCCTTCGGCTTAGTCCCTTTATTCATCAGCGGTTGCCACATTGGAATGAACCGCCAACTTATCCTGCATATGTTTTACACAGCGGATGCCTTTCCAGCTGCAACCCAGTACTGGGAAACATCCATACACACTCATTCACAACACATACACTACGGCCAATTTAGTTTGTCCAATTGACCTATACCGAATGTCTTTGGACTGTGGGGGAAACCGGAGCACCCAGAGGAAACCCACGCAAACACGGGGAGAACATGCAAACTCCACACAGAATTACCAACTGACCCAGTCGGGGCTCGAATCAGCAACCTTCTTGCTGTGAGGCGACAGTGCTAACCACTGAACCGCATCATGTTTAGTAACTCTTAAATCAAACCAAAATGCTGATCAACACAGAAAACCTGCATCAAATAAACCAACACATGCATCTGTTATTTTGTGAAAATCTATTAAAACTAATTAGCGAATGCAAATTTTCAAGGTTGAAATTATGTGCAAGGTTTGACTTTAATGATAGCCAACACCATTGGTTTCCACATCTCATGGTAAATTTGAATATGCATATCTGCTAATTCGGATTTGATTATCATTTGAATAATTCAGGGGCTGTACGTCAAACAAACTGCTTCACTGCACAAAATGCTTTTGTTTTTGTCTTGTTTCTAGTCCAAATATCTACAAATGCTTAAATCAAGAAGCATTTTCAAGACAATATGTTCTTGTTTTCAGACATTAAGGGCTCTATTTTAACGACCTAGGCGCAACGTCTAAAGCGCATGGCACAAAAGCATTAAGGGCGTGTCTGAATCCACTTTTGCTATTTTAAAAACGGAAAAAATGGTCTACGCCCCGGCGCATGGTCTAACAGGATTGTGCTTATTCTCTTAATGAGTTATGGGTGTGTTTTGAGCATAACGTAAATTAAACCAATCAGAGTCTCATCTCCCATTCCCTTTAAGAGTCAGTTGAGTCGCGCCATGGTGCATTTGCTATTTACATGGCGGACTTCGTAAGTGGAAAAACTGAACGCTTCACTAGCGAGAAGACCATCTGCAGCAAGAGGATAAAGAACGAGCCTCCTCCATTCGGCCTCTTTACTTTACCTCTTTACTTTACTCCTTTACTTTCGTGGAGTAAGGAAATGGTGGAAACTCACTCCACTGAAGACATCCATTAGCCTACATATTTAATTTAGTTTGTTAAGCGCAAAGATTTGTTTCAAAACTATTTCTAAATTCAGTTCTAATTTCCAGCAAACGAATAAATGAACAATAATAAAATTTGACCAAAGTGTGGTCAAAAAACTGAGTTATATCCAAACACACGTCCTATTCTTATCCCCATATAGTGATGCATGCGTCTCCAAAACCCGACGGGCGGACAAATCTCAACTTGTTTTTATTAAAACAAATATAAATATGCATATAATAAATAGTATTATTAATAATAATAACATTATACAAACACATCCTGTGTGTATTAAGCAATGTGTAAGCGTTTGGACCTGTATAGGTGCATAACTAACGCACTCTGCGCTGGACTTTAGAGCAGCTTTTAGTTGGTCATGGTCTTTAGTTGGTCTATTTCTGTTCCTCAAAATAGCAACACGCCAACAATGAATTATTCAAATGATAACCAAATCTGAATTAGCAGATATGCATATTCAAACCATGAGACGTGAAAACAATGGTGTTGGCTATCACTAAAGTCAAGTTTTTGCAGTGTTTGCATTATAGAAATTAAAACTGTATTCTAAGTATAGCTTTGTCTTGGAATGTGGCTTGAAGATTGTTTGCAAGACAAACAAACATTGCGTTCTGGGAAATCCAAAATATGACATTGGACTGGATGATATTTTTGGGTGCACTATTCCGGGGTGAAGGTTTTACTTTTCCACATTTCCTGATGTCATTAGTGGATACTTGAAATGGCTTGCCTGTCAACAGCTTGAGAATATTCCAGCACACTAAAATAGGACAAGTGCAGTCACATCTCAAAATAATTGAAGTTTCGTTGTCTGAAAGTGGGCGGAAGGGCAGGCAAAACTTCACATGGCAGTCAGGCTCGGTGTTTCCATTTTGTACAGCTATAGCGCATGATTAAGGGTAATTGGGCCCATCATCCAATCCCTACCACTGCTTACAAATGGATATAGATCATGATATGCAAATACCCCAGGGAAAGAAGGCCTGTATACACAGACTAAATGACTGGTGCCAGTTAAACACTGGCTGAATTCATACCGACTGAATTGTCTGGTGCATTAGTAAATGGCATGCTGGCTCCATCTGTATGAGGCAGAAAATGGACCGCCATTCGGATAAAATGGAAAAAGAGTGAGCGCTGAGGCATTTTACTGGAACATCAGGATTTGATCAAAGCATTCCCCTTTGATTTGAGCCAACGAGAGCTTTGATACATGAGTGCTGGCATGTAGGCGTTATGTAGAACAAACACAGTGTGTTATATGGGTAACACTGTACAATAAGATTCCATGATTATTTAGCTAATGCATTTATTTGCAATGAGCAATACACTTTTTGCAGTATTCACTAATCTTAATAAATATTAGTTAATAAAAAGATAGATTGTTACACTTTATTTTATGGACTCAGTAACTAGTGGGAATAAAATGATTGTTTAATAACTGAAGTATAACTGTTATGATCACCAGCAGGCTGCTGGATAACAATCCCTATCATTCTATCGAACTACATATCCCATCGTGCCCTGCACTCACACACCAGTTCTAGATCACCCCTTGATTTAACACACACAGCTGCAGATCATTCTCGATTACTATTCACACTCATTCTTTGCCAGTGTTGGGCACGTTCCTTTAAAAGAGTAATTAGTTATAGTTACTAGTTACTTCTCACAAATAGTAACTGAGTTACATAATTATAAAAGTAACTAATTACCAGGGAAAGTAACTATTGCGTTACTTAAAAACAACTAATTTGTCAAATGACGATAAAATTAATTTAAAACATTGTACACTAATCTACACTATTTTAATGTTGTTGTGGGACAATGTGAGAGACAACGGCAGCATGTCCTCAACTATATATCTAGATATTATTTTGTTGAATTCTGTGTGAGTAATAAGTGTTTGCGGTGGAGAAAAGTTTTATTTGCTTTGACATCGTGGCTTCGTCTCCTCCTTTGGTAGTAGAGCTCACGTTATCACCTGCGTAGCCACTAATTTTGTGGCGCCATGTGACGACGTGAGGTGCTTCATTAGATTAGAATTACTTGTCACCGACGCAGAGAGACTATTTTTTCCTGGGCATAAGTTGTATGATATATATTAACATTCTTGCCTTTCACCTCAACGGGGGAAAAGTAGTGCTTATATTTCCAGTTTGCAAACGCTACCTTTGAACTTGTTGGATTTGCCATCGTTCTGACTCCTGGTCATTGGTGTGTGCGACTGACTGTGCATGTGCTTGTGTAAACACCCGTCCTACTCTGCCTCTAAATGGAAAATGATGGAAATGTACTCTATTCTAAGCCAATCATCACGTTCTCAGATGTTACACCATGTTCACAGACACACCAATCATCATCACTGGTTGGTTATGTGTCCTGCCCCAGCTCCGAACACACACACACGCACACGCACACACACCCCAGAGAAAGAGAGGTCCTGTGGCTGAGAGAGACGCTGCTCGCATGAAAACTGCTTCAGTGTTCTCAATTATAGTAACGGGCATTTTATTGTCAGTAACGGCATTGAAACGGGGAAACAGTAATTAATTTGATTACTTGTTACTGAAAAAAGTATCGCCGTTTATTTATAGCACCGTTATTCCCATCACTGTTCTTTGCTCAGTATTGTTCCATGTTCCTGTCTGTTTTTTTTAAATATTTGGACTGTTTTGGATTGCCTTTGCTATTAATGTTTTGTTACTGTTTTGAACCCTGCCTGCTGACCATTCTCTCAAAATAAATCTGCACGTGGAACTGCGTCTCTCTTGCCACACCCACATCATTACAAAAACTCAAATATAGAGGCTTTTATTATGGCTGCACAATATATCGAACAATTATTGTTATCGTGACAATAATATATGCAACATCCATATTACGGAGAAGTTCAATCAATTAAAGTTGTTTTATGTTACTTTTATGTGCTACATGCATAGGTTGTTTATCGAAATCTGACCAATCAGATGCAGCCTTCACTATCTTCTAGGGTTGCACGATACTGGAATTCGGTACCAATCGATACTGAAATTTTAAAAATGTCCATTTCCCGCTAACATTTGACCGCTACTGAGCGTGTTCTTAAACAGCGCTGATTTGCCATTGTGTTCACGTGCTCAACAGAAATGACTGTGATTGGCCGTGAAGGTCATCGGTTCACTGAACTCACCGCTGTTTACTGAGTGTAACCACAGATACAGGGACACTGGAGCGTTTCAAAGCCGCGATTCATCAGCGGATCGCTCGTATGTCAGCTTATAGACAAATCAGCTGATCGACGTGACTTACACTCAGTAAACAGCGGTGAGTTTGGTGAACTGATGACCTTCACGGCCAAACACAGTAATTTCTGTTGAGCACATGAACACAACGGCAAATCAGCGGTGTTTAAGAACGTGCTCAGTAGCGCTCAAATGTCAGCGGGAAATGGACGTTTTTAAAACTTCAGTATCGATTGGTACCGAATTCCAGTATCGTGCAACCCTACTATCTTCATCCCCAGCTCTCCAGTAGGTGATGTTAGGTGATCCTAGAGCTGAAAATAAATACTAATGCTGGGAAACAAGAGAGGAAAATGATAAAAGATGGTAAGAATCAAAATTTCCAGTCATCTGTAGTGTTTTAAAAATCTAAATGTTTGCACCTTGATGTCGTTTTTTTTATTTAATTAGCTCAGAAAAATATCTATTACCTGTTTATTTTAGTATGATCATAAATATTTAATTAATTGATGATAAAATAGCATTTTGCTAGTTAGTTATATCGTAAGAAATATCGTTATCACAACACTCAACAACAATATAATATATTATCTGAGTATCGTGCAGCCTTTGCTTTTAATGAATTACAATACACATGGTGCACTGTGTTTCCCCATGGACCATCATTAGTGAAATCACTGGACAGGTGATGTAGAAGATGCTGCAGAATGAAAACGAGGCAAGAAGAAGATTCAGCCAATAGGAAATGGCAGAACATTTCTCACTATTAGGATAATTTCAAACTTAAATGGACAGATTGTTTACTATTAAGACTGAACTAGCGTAACTAGAATAATCCAAGTTTGATGTGAAAATTGACTCATGGTAACGTGAGAATTTGCATTTAGCATAAATGCCAGTTCACATCAAGCGCAATAACTATAAAGTTAACGATAAAGATACAATTTTATCCCTGACCTGTCTGATGTGTTCCTTGGACTTCATGGTGCTGTTTGCTCCCCAATATTCTCTTAACAAACCACAGAGGCCATCACAGAACAGCTGTATTTGAACTGAGATTAAATTACACACAGGTGTCATTAGGTCAACATTCGATCAGTCAGCAATCATCAGGCAACTTCTGAAGGCATATGGTTGCACTCAGAGAAAAGAAGGCTGAATACTTTTGCACACTGCCTTTTTCAGTTTTTTATTTGTAAAAAAAAAAAAATTAACTCATGTATAATTTTCTTTCTACTTCACAATTGTATGCCACTTTGTGTTAGTCTTTCACATAACAATCCAATAAAATATATTCATGGTGGTCATAACTTAAGTGTAACATAAGCACTGCTGCACAACAAGGGCAGTGAAACTTCGTTTGTTAGTGTATGAGGCTACGCAAGTACATAAACATACAGTATTCTCCTCAGGCCATGATTAAACAATAGTACATAGATTGTACATTAAAATACCTCAATGTTTATATTAGGTTTCTACAAACTTGAGATCATGAACTGCCAAACATGACAAAGTTACATGAAAGAAGATCACGAGCAAAAACACATGGTTACTGTAAGATAAAGATGTGTATTGGATCTGTGAAGAACTCTGCCATGCCACGGTGGCTTGGAATGTCCCTGGAGTCCTTCATTAGCATAGAAGGAATAGTATATAATATTTTCTCACCTTACACACATCCTTCCAATCCATTGTCTATTATCTAATCATCAGTATACGTCATGAAACGCATGCTCCAGACTGTTGTGAATACAAGCTTGTTTGCAACAGAGATTGTGATAAACTACTCCAAGATGATTGACAGCTTTTATATAAGGAGAGCACGTCTTGTTTGCTCTCTAGGCTAAAATCTATTCAGAATTTTTATAAATTCACTCACGAATTCACCCTCGAAAGTGCAATTATTGACATAGCAATGGATGTGCATTAAGGATAGAGTATCCTGACTTCAAGAAGCACCCTTAGCGATTTAATTCTGGAACCAGGCCTGGAAGACACTTTAATGCTAAAGCAATGGCAGGTTGAAGAAAAAAAAAAAAGAGAAAAAGTATAATATAAGTGGAATAATTGAAAAAAAGCACGCCCAAGCTGATAATGCATCCATAATATGAAACTTGTTTTGTGTGTGCAGAACTACTTTCCCACCATATAATTACCTCACACTTCCATTACTAATTTCAAAGAATCATTTGAGAATTATTAATGCAGGGACTGCGGTTGTGTGGTTATTGAAGGGAGCAGCAGTGAGCGGTATATTAAATACATGTGAATTACTACCGTATTTCCCAAAACTACTTTATTGATTATGTCACATGCATTTACAGTAATTGTCTTGTTGTGTGTGGGAGAAAGAGCAGAAGAATATAATAAACCACTTGCAAACAAAAAGTATCCTTGCTTACTTTTCTGCACACAAACTTACATATATATATATATACATATACATATATACATACAACAGTTCTGCCTGGTTCTTAAATCTGATTGGCTGATAGCCGTGCAACATTCTGCCAGTAACAGCACTTGTCCAGCCTCTTAACCCTTCATCCTCGTGTATTACTCCGCCCACATACAGCAACAAGCAGAGGACACTCTACAGTTTGACAAATATTGCTGCTTTTGGGCAACATAATGTACTTTTGAGGCTTTTTTAGGCAAGAATGTAGTTGTTTAGATTGCAACTATGCAGTTTATTTATAAGTATAGTGCCTATTTTTAAATATTTATAATTTCTGAGAGACAGTGCGTCGGCGGCCATTCGCCTGTCTTTGAGCAAAGACCGTTGACGATGTTCATCCACAAGATGGCGACAGAGAACGCATAATAAGCCCTAAGAGAAAACCAGCATAATTTCAAAATACAGCTGATCAAATCATTATTAAACAAGTAAATGACTTTCTAAGTGGATCTCTCTCTTTTGTATGTTGTAGTGCTTTATTTATACCATAGTAATATTGTGATCTACCAATTGCAACAGAGAAATACTGGGAGATATCTCTGTAGATTGATGGCATTTCATGCAGTTCAGCCTTATAATCTTAAATGTGAGCAAAATCACCTGTTTTGTCATCACTTTAGACATTTTGCTAGAGAATCATTCAAATACTAGCTCTAAAGTGACATTGGTGAATTAGCAACGGTTTCTGCTGTTCTGATGTCCGCTGCAGATGAATGGCCAGAAGAAAGTACAAAAGGGTTTTGAGACTCTCCGTGTTTGATTTTCTTTTTTACACACATGATTATGCTGTCAAACTGTTGTATAAACCCAATATCACGCTCGTAGCAGTGCGATGTGGCTGTATATCGTCACTGGTGGGAGACTAAGACATTCGGCCTGCGGCCTCGTGCCAACGCACCCCTCCCACCAGTGCTGATATACAGCCACATCGCACTGCTACTCGTGTGATATTGCTCATATATATATATATATATATATATATATATATATATATATATATATATATATATATATATATATATATATATATATAGTTACATTGTTGTTTTAGTGAGGGTATAATGACATTATATATTACGTCTCATTCTCTTTATTAAAGTACAACCAGAAAATACAGGTTCTAGTTAGATTTTTTGGGTCTAATTGTTTAAGACATATGAAAGAAAGAGTTAGAGAAAGATGGAAGAATGTATGAAAAATACTGGAGTTTCTTTCTTGGTTTGATCTGTATTTCTACCAGAGCTAGTGCCAATATTTCCTGAACTGATGGGATTGTGAATGCTGAAAAGTACAGAGAGGTTTTAATTTGTCATGTAATTGCTACTAGAAAGCACCTAATTTGTAATAGTTTTATTTTTCAGCATGATAATAATCCCAAACACACTGCTAATGTAATGAAATCATATTTGGGAAAAAAACAAAACTGCTGATAAAACAAAGAGAGTCATGAAGTGGAAGATTTTGATGTCTTGATTCCAAAAGTAATTTTATTCTGAATATTGTGTACATATTTCCCATATTTTCTGTTTGTATATTAAAGATATGGTTTACCAAAAGTAATGACCCTGCACTTGCTCCTTTAGAGATTTGTGCAAAATTCTTAGGCTGCCAAAGCTGGTGGTGGACTAAGACTTTTGCACATTACTATCAGTACCGCCGCTCCGTATACGCAGAGTACGCAGGTTGCGTAGGGCACCAACTCCGGAGGGGGGCATCATCTCGGTTGTTTAAAAAATATATATTATTATTTATTTAGTAATATTAATATGAACTGAGTGTAAATAAAAAATATATTGATAATATGTTGATAAATACATTTTAAGGCGAACGCAAAAAACGTGACGTAATTTTTTTCCATGCACGCGTACTATTTTCCATGCACGCGTATTATTATTATTTATAACTTGTGCAATACTTTACAATTCTGTTTGCACACAAGTTACATGCACTGCAAAATTATTTCACTGTATGTATTATTTATTATAATTCAGTGCAGTTATCTTAGTTTATTGTTTTGTCTATTTCTACATGTCTTATTGCTACTGTTCTCTCTGAGAGCTGCCAAGTTACACTCTCTTTACTCTTCACATTCATGGATTTTGTGTTTTTACATTATTATATGAAATAACAAAACTGACTAATATTCTGTGATTTCTGAAAGATCAGTAACATAAAATAAGTCAAATTACTGTAAGCCTCAGGCCATAAACTATTTTTATTGCATGGATTCCTTAATGTTTACATTTTTCTGAATGTTAACAAAACGTTTTTGACTAAAACTGCACTCATTAATTCTTAAAAAAAGGCAAATGTCTTTGATTTATACTGACAGTGAGGGTCAGTTTTTGTCACAATAGAATATAGTGCAAAGTAAATCCACATTTTGGTTGTAGTTTGTAAACATTATGAAGAGTGTTTGACTAACACATTCTCTTAATGGTGTGTCATGAGTGTTTCTTTAAATTACTAATTTCTTCAGCATTGCACATCGAGGTTCAATGCTGAAAATTGTTTTAAAGAAGATGAGGTGGCATGATCCAGCACTGCTCCAGAGGCACCAGCAGCTGCACTGATACAGACACGGTGCTGCACTGAGAACCGTCCATCTCTGCAGGTACAGAGATGGTTTATTCCTTACCTTTTGTAAATAATAATAATAATAATAATTCCTTACATTTATATAGCGCTTTTCTATACACTCAAAGCGCTTTTTACATATTAGGGGGAATCTCCTCATCCACCACCAGTGTGCAGCATCCACCTGGATGACGCGACGGCAGCCATATTGCGCCAGACCGCACACCACACACCAGCTAATTGGTGGAGAGGAGACAGAGTGATGAAGCCAATTATGATATGGGGATGGTTGGACAGAGGCCAGTGGGCAAATTTGGCCAGGATGCCGGGGTAAACCCCTACTCTTTTTCGAAGGACATCCTGGGATTTTTAATGACCATAGAGAGTCAGGACCTCGGTTTAACGTCTCATCCGAAAGACGGCGCTCACTGAGCAGTATAGAGTCCCCATCAATGTACTGGGGCATTAGGACCCACACAGACCACAGGTTGAGCTCACTAACACCACTTCCGGCAGCAACCTAGCTTTCCCATGTGGTCTCCCATCCAGGTACTGACCGGGCGCAGCCCTGCTTAGCTTCAGTGGGCAACCATGTGAGAGCTGCAGAGAGCTAGCTGCCGGCAATATGTTTGAAATTAGGAATGCTTCTGCAGAAGACATGTCAGTGCTTATTTTGATGTAAACTATTATTTTACAATGTAAATATTTGAATGTTTAAGTATAATTTTGAGTGTTCATATACATATTTTTATATATATATATATATATATATATATATATAT
>CAIGQV010016192.1:2926544-2942397 GCA_903798115.1 Danio jaintianensis
ACACCATACTTGGCCACACTACACTTCACTTCACTTCACTTCATCTTTTTTTGAGCTCAACAGAAAAAAAACTAATAATAATAATAATTTGGAAGATTTTAAGTAAAGGTTCAGTAAAGCATGACAGATTTTTCAATTTTGGGGGAACAATATCCCTTTAATAGGTTATTAAGAATTAAGTTTCCTTAAGTTGCCATGCAACAACATACCCTACAATTCAAAACATTTTTCTAGTAAAAATCCCCAACATTTTTATTCTTACAAGTTTGTGTAATAGTAAAATGCTCAAATCTGAACTCTCTGGAGAAGCTTAGTGTTCTTGCAGGTTATTAAGTTTTCTGTCAGACTGTAATTATTGAATCTTCAGTGCTGCTGTCATTTTTCGTTAGCTTCAGCGCTAATCTCTCTAAACCTTCTCAAACTCTGTTCATAAAGACGTCTGTCTCTCAGCAGCACCATATACGACTCTGCAAACCTGTCCACTTGCCGGCTATGCAACCGCACTGCTGATTTCCTTAAAAGGATGATCGCACAAGCCCTACAGATTAAACACATTTTAGCCCCTAGGTTAATTTGCTTTGTGGAAAAACTGCAGGCCATTTTTTGTGGTGATTTACGGCAGTGTGTCAAACCAGCACTTGCACAGAAGGTCGGCAAATAAGCACCACTCTGTTATATACAGGCAAGGGAATACTGCATGGGCAAAATAAGCTTTAAATGTTGTTAATCGATGCAAGATTTTTTTATTGCTAGGAATCTATTATGATTATAATAACTCTGTCAATAGCTATGTTTCCATCCAAAGATGCGAATTAAATTTATGCGCAAAACTGGAATTTAAAAGACGTGCGAATAAAGGAGCGTTTCCATCCAACGAGTAAAAGAGAACAAAATCGTCACTTCCTGGTTAAATGGTGCCAAATATCAAAAGTAAAAACGGAATTTGCTGCGGTAGGAGAAGCTGCGTGAATCTTTTCTTTATTTAATAATTGACTTGCGCCTCAGAAGACAAATGCCGATATGCAATGAACACATAGTGGCGTTTGAAGGCGTGAGACGCGGAGCACAGACGCTCATGATTATTCTGGAGGTCATTAATAATATAATAACACTAATACTGAAATGGTTATGGCATTTTAGAATGACCAAAACAACATTTCAGATGTTTTACAATGTGCTCAGCCTGCTGGTTTATCCATTCATACACATTTTTATCATCACATGATCTCTTATAACAAAATCACATTACTTTTTTAATGCGCATACTGGAATTTGTTCGGTAAAAGTGTTTCCATCGTAGTTTATGCGCATCTTTTCTTATCGAATAAAATGTTTATGCTACTCAGTTATGCGCATAAATTTTTTATGCACATTTTCAAAACGTATGCGCATCATGGCGTTTCCATCAACCGGTTTTTATTATGCGCATATCCAAAATGCACATAAAAATAGGTGGATGGAAACATAGCTAATGTATGAAACACATTATAAAACACAATCGACTTTTTGTTGGGACAACATGAAGGAATTAAGTTAATTTATTCGTTTTTACAAATTTAAGTTGATTGAACATAAAACAATTAAGTTGTTACAAAAAAAAAAAAACTTGAATAATTGTGTTGCTTCAGCTAATTTAAAACAGCAGTTTTAAACAGCAAAATTTTTTTGAGTGCAGAAGAAAAAAATCTGATATTTGAGAATTGGTTTTATTCAATTAAATCAAGCTTACTGGGTAAATATAAAAAAATGTTGGTAACACTTTCTATGAAGCTCATGCTTTTAATAAATTATTCATTCATTCATTCATTTTCTTTTCAGCTTAGTCCCTTTTTTTAGCCCTTCCAGCTGCAAACCCAACACTGGGAAACACCCATACACTCCCATTCACACACATACATTACGGACAATTTAGCTTATTCAATTCACCTGTACCGCATGTCTTTGGACTGTGGGGGAAACCGGAGCACCCGGAGGAAACCCACGCCAACACGGGGAGAACATGCAAACATGGCGCATTTGCTACTTACATGGCGGACTTTGTAAGTGGAAAAACTGAACGCTTCACTAGCAAGAAAACAGTTAAACAAACCATCTGCGCGAGGAAAAAGAACAAGCCTCCTCCATCTGGCCTGTTTACTTTCTCTTTACTTTTACTCTTTACTCCTTTACTTTTGTGGATAAGGAAACGTTGGAAGTTCACTCCACTGAAGACATTCATTAGCCTACATATTTAATTTCGTTTGTTAAGCACAAAGATTTGTTTCAAAACTATTTCTAAATTCAGTTCTAATTTCCAGATAATAAATGAACAATAATAATGAAGTGTGGTCAAAAAACTCACGTCTTATTCTTATGCCCATATAGTGACGCATGTCTCCAAAACCTGACAGGTGGACATATCTAAACATATCTAAAACAAATTTAAATATGCATATAATAAATAATACTACTATTAATAATAACATTATACAAATGCAAATTGTCATGAATGAACTGAAAAAAGGATGCATGGAGGCATGAAGAAGGCATGGAGGTATTTTTATTTTTTTTTATGTAGAAAATAATCATTTTTGTAACATTTTAATCCTTTAATTTTTTTCATCAAAGATATTTGTGTATTGCTGTACATCCTGTGTGCATTAAGCAATGTGTAAGCGTTTGAACCCACATAGGCGCTTAACTAACGTGCTCTGCGCTGGACTTTAGACCTGCTTTTAGCTGGTCAATGGCGCGGTCTATTTCAGTTCTTCAAAATAGCAACGCGCCAACAATGTGCCTTAACACACCTCCTTTTCAGACCAGCACACCCATGAGTCGACAAAGTGGCGCAAATGGATTTGCTATTTAAACAATTAGGGTTGCGCTGGTCTTGTATGTCCAATCAACTTGAATTTGTAAAAACAATTAAATTAACTTAATCGATTTGTGTTGGGACAACATGAAGGAATTGTGTGGAATCCTGCCTTTTTTTATAGTGAGTGCTGTTTAACAGAGCAATGAAATTTTTCACAGTATTTTTGATCATATTTTGTCTTCTGGAGAAATTCTTATTTCTTGTAATTTGGCTGAAATAATAATAATAATAATAATAATAATAATAATAATAATAATAATAAATACATATTCTAAATATTAAAAAATTAAATACGTTAAAATTGATAAGGTCAATATTATTTGCCTCCTAGTTTTTTAATTTTTTTTTTATACAAATAATAATACAAAAAAGATAAAATACTGTTGTCCAGTGACTTCCCTAATTAATCTAACTTGCCTAGTTAATTAACCTAGTTAAGGCTTTAATTGTCACTTTAAGCTGTATACTAGTATCTTGCAAAATAACCAGTACAATATCATGTACTCTCGTATGAGTCTAAATAAATGAGTAATTATAAAACTATTTCTTTTAAAAAATAGTCTCTATTAAACAGCTTGGAAATTATTAGAAAAAGAAAGTAAATGTCCCAAGAGGGCTAATAATATTGTCTTCGACTTGTATTTGATTATTAAGGAAGGTCTAATCCTGGTTTAAAATAAGGCCCCGCCTCCAACGTCCCACCATTGGTTGATCTGTTGCTGTTTCGGTCAGAATGTGCAGGCAAACATACCAATATCTGAGTGTTACACGTATTTTCTGGAAATCAGCATCCAAATAGCTTGTTTACAACTGTCCCTGCATATTAAGCTGACAAAGTTTAAAAATAGAAAAAATGAAGTGCACACTTTAACGTTCTCTGATGTGTGATATAGTTTACCGTACCACTGCTTAACATATAATCATCAGTTCTTCTCTATAAAAGCTTTATTTCCTCTGGCGGCTCTTTTAACCTCCTGAATTGTACTTGCTAAGAAAACCTTGACCATCTTTGGGGTTGGTGAAGATAACAGGACAGATGTGCCCAGACTTTGAAATGTACCCTTTGACTTTGCACTGAAGATTAGCACCCTCGATATGGCGGCTCCCCAAGAGGATTGAAGGAGCTTTGAAATCTCAAATGAAGAGTTAGAGGAAGCTCTGCCTGTAATCCTCTTATCTGTAATGCATCGGGTCCTCTCCCCCTCCACACTTATTGCGGGACGACTTCATAACTCTCCTCCTTTCGTCAACATTTGTGTGTGGGTGCAAAAGAGCCTGATGTGAAAGCCGAGAGTGAGTGTAGTGGCGCTTTAGTCTGAGAGGTTGAATTCTCTCATTGTTTGTTTATGATCTTTCATTACATCTAAATAGTCATATATATTCTATAAAATAAATAACCCATACTAATGAAGAATATATTTCTGTGTTGCAAAAATGATACTATGTCCAGTGAGCGATGCTACAGAATACGTGATTCACTGTAAAAAACGGTGGCTTTTGGACTTGTTGCTGGTAACAGTCTGGATGATGCTGTTCTTCTTTGGTTTAGAGCACACGGCGTCCATTTCTACCACATAATACCTGAAATACTGAGTCATCTGACCACAGTACATGTTTCCACTGTGTGATGGTCCATCCCAGATGCCTTCGAGGCCAGAGAAGTCGACTGTGCTTCTGGACACTGTTAACATAGGGCTTCCTTTTGGCACAGTACAGTTTTCACTGGCATTTGAGATGTAACTATGTATTGTGATACTTGACAAAGGTTTGCCAAAGTAATCCTGAGCCCATGTGGTGATATTACTTATAGACAAATGACGATTCTTGATGCAGTGCTGCCTGAGGGATCAGAGATCACTGTAGTTCAGCTTAGGCTTGCACCCTTGTCCTTAACGCACTGAAATTCCTCCAGATTCCTTGAATCTTTTAATGATGTTATGCACTGTTGAAGGTGAAATATCCAAATGTCTTCCTATCTTTCTTTAAAGAACATTGTTTTTAAACATTTCAATAATTTGCTCATGTATTTGTTGTCAAACTGGCCATCCTCGAACCATCTTTGCTCCTAAAGGACTAGACCTTTCTTGGATGCTGCTTTTGTACCAAATCATGATTACAATCACCTGCTGACATCACCTGTTTCAAATCACATCATTATTTAACCAATTTACCTGATTACTAGCCCTAAATTGCTCCTGTCCCAACTTTTTTTGGAATGAGTTGCAGGTCTGAATGACAGGAAAGGATGTATATTTACAAATGAAATGAAGTTGACCAGACAAAACATGAAATATTTTGTGTTCATATTGTCTGCAATGAAATACAAGTCAAAGTAAATTTGGAAATTACTACTTTCTTTTCTTATTTGCGGTTTCCATACTGTCCTAACTTTTTCTGCTTTCCCATCATTTTCATTCACTGACTTTCCAACTTTATACTGAGTAACATGGGTTTAATTCAATAGTATTTATGCTTCACACTGAGCACTTTTTCGGAATTTATGCCAATTAACCGTGGCAAAATAAGAGGAAAGGGCCTTGACGAAGTCTGAACACAAGTGTTTACATGAGATGAAGTTGAATGTGTTAAAATTAGGTATTTTGCGTAAATGCTTATTAACGTCAGGTGGAAACAGGCCCTTAACTTTAGTCTTCACTTTAAGACTCACACTGCAAAAATGTGTTTCTTACCAAGTGGCTGCAAACAATTTATATGGACTGAATTTAAACAAATAAACGAAGTTGAACATTACAAAATTTAATTTGTTTGTTTAAATTCAGCACATTTAAATGGTTTGCAACCACTTAACTTAAAAAAATGTTTGAAATGAAATTTTTTCAGTGTGTCTAAACATTCTTAAATCAAGAAGCATTTTCAAAACAAAGAAAAATTATAGTCTTGTTTTCAGAAATAAAAAGTCATACTTAAGTGAGTTTTTCCTTAAAACAAGCTAAATAATCTGCCAGTGGGGTAGGTAAAATAATCTTCTAATCTTCCTGTTTGCAATAGGATCATTTTACTTACCCCATTTACATATTATAAAAAAAACTATGGAAAACTGAACTTTAGCTTATTATTTCTGAAAACAATACAATATTTTACTTGTCTAGAAAATGCTTCTTGATTAATATATTTTTTAGACATTTAGACCAAAAACAAGCTAAAGCTGCTCCTTTTTTTTCTCAATGCACATTCAGATTTGCCAAGGGTCCACCATATCTTCTAAATTCTGTGTCCTGGCCCTTCTATTAGGTGAGCAATTAATATGTGCAAAAAAAAAAAAAAAAACATCAGTTGACATCAGTTTGTCTGCTTCTTTCATTTCCTTCGGCTTAGTCGCTTTCCCTTAGTCTCTATTTCAGAGGTCGCCACAGCGGAATGAACCGGCAACTTATCCAGCATATGGTTTACACAGAGGATGAACTTCCAGCTGCAACGCAGTACTGGGAAACATCCATACACACTCATTCACACACATACACTACGGCCAATTTAGTTTATACAGTTCACCTATGCCGCATGTCTTTGGACTGTGGGGGAAACCGGAGCACCCGGAGGAAACCCACGCCAACACGGGGAGAATATGCAAACTCCACACAGAAATGCCAACTGACCCAGCCAGGACTCGAACCAGCAACCTTCTTGCTGTGAGGCAACAGTGCTAACCATTGAGCCACCGTGTCACCCCTCAGTTTGTCGGCTTCAACCACAATATTCTTCATCACTACTTACCACTTATTTTTAGTTTGGTATGAGGGAATGATGCACAAAAAGAAAAACCTGTCCCATACTCAGTATTACGTTTCAATTGGAAGTACATCAACGTACTAAAATAAAAGTCTCTGCAACTTCCGGTTCACATGAACTTCAGGTATACAAACATGTATTTTATTTTTTCATTGATTGGTTTGATCTGTCTATAAGTTCTGTTATTTCTTCAGTTCACTCTCCATTTAAGTAGAAGTCTATCAGGCTTGATTTAGATTTTCAATAGCAAATGACTGCTGCATTTACATCCTGGTGCAGCAACATGATAGTAACACATCTCTGGCTTCTTTGGCTTCCCCTGTGACTTTTACCTCCCTTTGGGTGTGCTTGCTGCAACTTCTGTGTGTGTGTGGCAGTTGACTTGCTGTTTCTGACTTAAGTGGTGCCTTGACACCACACCTTTTCTCATCACTCTGAGCAAGGTCACTCACCTAACATGCTGCAATGTCATTGACAGAGTCAAGCTGTTTTCCCTCATCCATCAAATCATCTCCCTCCCTTTCCTTTTTTCCCCACTACTTTTTTCCTTAAAACTGATAAAAAATGCCTAGGGATTCATTATGAAACCACAGAGGATTCAAATTAGATCAACATGTTTATATTTCTCCTACAACCCCAAATCAGAAAAAGTTGATATGGATACGCAAATTAATAAAGATTTCGAAATTTACTTTGACTTGTATATCATTGGAGACAATACAACAAACATTATTTAATGTGTTTCTCATGATTTTTTTTTCTTTTAATAAACACATATTCCAATTTTGGTTCTTGCAACACATTTCAAAAAAAGTTGAAACAGTAAAGCATTTACCACTTTGTAATGTTGCCATTCCTTTTCACAACAATTAAAGACATTTAGGGATTGAAGACATCAAGCGAGTGGGTGCATTTTGTCCCATTGACCAGACAAAACACAAAATATTTTGTGTTCATATTGTCTGCAATGAAATACAAGTCAAAGTAAATTTGGAAATCACTACTTTCTTTTTTATTTGCGTTTTCCATACTGTCCCAACTTTTTCTGCTTTGGGTTGTAATTAAAAAAACAAAACAAAAAATCTTCATTCTAACCTTCAAAACATCATTCTATTCAGTGTATTTTATATATAACGGCAGTAAAGGTGTTCATGTACAATGCAAATAAATAAAAAAATTCCTGAAATGAATTAGGAAAAATAAATACAAATCTGATTGGGGTCTGCAAAATAGGTTAAAAATGCAATCACAGATTTTTCAGAATCTCAGAGTTACTGCCATCTTAGCAAATGTTTGAGTTCTCAGCAAGAGGCTGATGTATTATTGGTTATTATTTTTTTCGTTTACAATCCGACAGGTCCAATTTAATCATAGTATCAGTGTAAACAAATTCAAGTTTATGTCCCAATGTGCGAAAAGAGATTTTGAGCATATATATTTGCTGAATAAATATGGAAACAATGGGCTTCGGATTATTTGGTGTTTAATAAAAAAAAATTATTAATTAAATAAATAAATTCACAAAATTGTTTCTGATGCTGTATAATAATTAAACTGCTGGGTATGTACCCCTTCCTTAAAAGATTATATGAAATATGTATAAGCCTTTGAGTTTGTGTTTAAAAAGAGAAACACAATATGTATGCATTCTTATTAATCTAACCAGGCACAAATAGAATAACACAGTGATGTGAATCATCCCAGAAATCATTTTCCATCTCAGTGTCACCGTTTTTTCTCTCTCTCTTTTACCTTGTCTTAAATGAACAGAAGCGGAAGACTCGAGCAGCCTGACGCGCCGGCACAAACAGACAATAATTGTTCCTTGGGAGTAATTGGGTTTTCAAAGCTCGCTGACACGAGAGAGACTTTTTTTTATTTGCTCAACCCAATAGAGTGGAGTACAGCGGCGGGCATCAAACAGACAGCACTTCTGCTCAAGCATTAATAGTCTGGCTAGAACTGCTTTTTTTTTTTACTACATTTGAGCCAAACCTAGAAACGTGAATAAAATGAAATGCCTTTCTCTCTGGTTCACTGACATTGTATGTTCTAAGAAGTGTTTGTGTAGTTTAGTGTTTCTTGTATAAACTAGTTTTATGTTTAGATTTTCTGTCTCTTCCTGGGAAACTAGTGCAATTTATCATTAACAAAAAATGTAATTCCTGAGGGAGAGGAAACCACTTTTTTCCTTCATAATAAATGTGTTGTGCCTTAAAGCAGAAGAAGCCACAGGCAAGAGCAATTGCTCTCATATTACACTGAGTGTTGAGGTGGACACCTGATGTATTGAATTCTGGGAAGTATTTATACAAATCATTTTGATGGTAGAATTTCGCTAATGATACACGGTGGCTCAGTGGTTAGCACTGTCGACTCACAGCAAGAAGGTCGCTGGTTTGAGTCCCGGCAGAGTCAGTTGGCATTTCTGTGTGGAGTTTGCATGTTCTCCCCGTGTTGGCGTGGGTTTCCTCCGGGTGCTCCAGTTTTCCCCACAGTCCAAAGACATGCGGTTTAGGTAAATTGAATAAACTGAATTGGCCATAGTGTATGTGTGTGCAAGTGAGAGTGTATGGGTGTTTCCCAGTACTGGGTTGCAGCTGGAAGGGCATCCGCTGTGTAAAACATATGCTGGATAAGTTGGCGCTTCATTCCGCTGTGGCGACCCATGATGAACAAAGGGACTAAACCGAAGGAAAAAGAATGAATGACTGAATTTCACTAATGATAATAAAAGGAGAAAAGAATGAAATTTTTATGGACTTTTTTAGCATTTCTATGCATCCTGATTATATCCTAAAAGTATAAGTGTGTGTGTGTGTGTGTGTGTGTGTGTGTGTGTGTGTGTGTGTGTGTGTGTGTGTGTGTGTGTGTGTGTTTGTGTGTCATTTTCAGTGCTGTACATGATTGTTCTTCTTCTTTAAACCATTAACTACTTATACTGAGACGAAATATGAAACTGCAATATGAAATTTAACTAGCTGTTATAGCTGGTTGTTTCAATTAAACAGTAAATTAGTGGTCAATCTGTGCTTTTGAAAACACTGTCAGTTGGGTTTAGGGAAGGAGGAGGGTGGGTCAGTCAGTCAGTCAGTCAGTCAGTCAGTCAGTCAGTCAGTTGACAGCGGCCTCTGGTGGATTCGCAAAAACAAAATCTGCAAAAAACTTACCTCCTGGGACATATTTGGCGCTCTCCAGAAATGTATATAGGGGTACATTTTCAGAATGAGCCTGGGTTGGAAAATAAAGTAAGTTAATACAGTAAGTTAATACATTAGCTAACAGATATTACCTATGCACAACCTAGCAGAATCTATTATTTTACAGTTGAAACTATGAAAAATACATACATTTATGTATACCTTCCTTTTATGTTTTGAATATTTAGTTTGTATTTGTATGACAATGACAGTTTATTCATATAGCACAATTAAAAACAACCCAAGTTGACCAATGTGCTTCTCAAAAACTAAAAACCACAAACAACAAGAGTAAGTCACAGACAAAAATCAAGTTAAAAAGAAAAAAACAAAACACTTTTACCTGTTCGAAAGCCAGTAAAATACGAAATAAAACCCAGTTCATGTGTTAAAAGCTTTGTCAAACAGGAACGTTTTTAGCTTAGATTTAAAAAACAAACAGAGATGGTGCCAATCTAATGGAAAATGGGTAAATTGTTCCAAAGTTTAGGAGCAGCTACGGAGAAAGCTTGATCGCCCTGACATTTCAGCCTAGACTTTGGAATAAACAAAAATTCATTCATTTTCCTTTGGCTTAGTCCCTTATTTATCAGGGGTCACCACAGCAGAATGAACTGCCAACTATTCCAGCATATGTTTTACGCAGTGGATGCCCTTCCAGCTACAACCCAGTACTGGGAAATACCTATACATTCACAAACACACTTATACACTACGGACAATTTTGTTTTACCGAAGTCACCTATGGCGTATGTCTTTAGACTGTGGGGGAAACCGGAGCACCCGGAGAAAACCCACGCCAACACGGGGAGAACATGCATACTCCACACAGAAATGCCAACTGATCCAGCCGGGACTCGAACCAGCGACCTTCTTGCTGTGAGGCAACAGTGCTAACCACTGAGCCACTGTGCTGCCTCATCAACAAAAATAACCTTGCAATTATTTCATGTTTTACCGCATCATTCAAATGCGAGAGTTGTATTACAACCAAAGGCTTGAAACCATCGTTCACAGGCCAGACAGACAAGAGCAGGATGACAAACAGCAGACATTTAAGAATGATGCGGCCGCTCACCTGTAGATGCATTATTAAAGAGCGGAGGATGGAGTGCGCGCGATAACGAGCTCAAGACGCTGTAATGAGGCACGGCTCTACCTAAAGGCCAGATCCAAACACGTTTCTGGGCAACAGCAAGTCACCTCTGCTGAGATCCGACATCAAATATTAGCATCACAAAAGAAGCCGAAGCCCAACAAGCCACAGATCTGCAGTATAATCAATCATGGTGGTGCAGAGCTAATCTTCTTCAGTATGTAAGTATTCATGCTATGGACAAAGAATTCACATTAAATAGGCTTATTATTACACTTATATGAGCTATCGGTCTGTCAGTGGCAAATTTATATTTAATAGATTTAAAAATAATAATAATGTTTGGAATCTGTATGAAATGAAGGGCAGCTGCCTTTCTACCTCCATTTTCAGTCAGACAAGTATTTCTGTTTAACCCATGAGGTTAAAACAAATCATATATTTTCAAATTATATATTTAAAAAGGCGACACAGTGGTTCAGTGGTTAGCACTGTCGCCGCACAACAAGAATGTTGGTGGTTCGAGTCCCGGCGGGGTTAGTTGGCATTTCTGTGTGGAGTTCGCATGTTCTCCCCGTGTCGGCGTGGATTTCCTCCGGGTGCTCCGGTTTCCCCCACAGTCCAAAGACAGGCGCTATAGGTGAATTGAATAAACTAAATTGGCCGTAGTGTATGTGTGTGAATGAGCGTGTATGGATGTTTCCCAGTACTGGGTTGCAGCTGGAAGGGCATCCGCTGTGTAAAACATATGCTGGATAAGTTGGCGGTTCATTCCACTGTGGCAACCCCTGATGAATAAAGGGACTAAACCGAAGGAAAATGAATGAATGAATGAATATGTAAAAATATACAAAACATGGCCAAAAACATGGGTCAATTAGTTCATATAACCCCTCATTTAACCCCTTTTTTACAAGAAAATACATTTACATGTAACCTTCATTTATTTTCCTTCAGGCTTAGTCCCTTATTTATCAGGGGTCGCCACAGCGGAATGAACCGCCAACTATTCCTGCATATTTTACGCAGCGGATGCCCTTCTGGCTGCAACCTAATACTGGGAAACACCCATACACTCTCACATTCACCCACACATACTCATACACTACGGCCAATTTAGTTCATACAATTCACCTATACCGCTTGTATGGACTGTGGGGGAAACCAGAGCACCCGGAGGAAACCCACACCAACACAGGGAGAACATGCAAACTCCACACAGAATTGCCAACTGGCCCAGCCGGGACTCGAACCAGTGACCTTCTTGCTGTGAGGCGACAGTGCTAACCACTGAGCCACCATGCCACCCATGTAACATTGTAAGCAAATCTTTATTTGATGTCTTAAACCTCAAATATGTTTAACTGAGTAAACATAGCAAAACAAAGGCATTTCCATTTAGTGGATAAAGACATTTCCTTTTATTTTCTTATCCATTTTTATTTTTTTTAAATTGTATGTGGAGAAAATAACGCACAGTTCATAATTAAAACAATGCCAATACGATATAATATTATTGTAGAGCAACATTTAGTGTCGGGAAGATGGCGATGGGAAGTGATTCAACTTGAATATGAAAAGCGACCAGCAATCACTGTCCAACAGACTGCTGCCAACACAACAACAACAAAAAAGAATGCCACATAAAAAACTCAAAAAATATCACAGGCTTTGTCCTTTCTCTCCCCGTATTTTCATTAATCCTCCAAATATCCCTCTGGACTACCTCCATGGAACTCAAAATCAGTGTGGCTGAATAAAAAAAATCATACTTGAAGTAAAAGTAGGGGACAGCGAGGACGAAAGTAACATTTTTCATAAAAACCTAATTTTGAAAGATAATGTTTTAGACAGAAATATATTTATGCTGTGGTTACGAACTCACAAGAGTGCTCTATTAAAACCGGGTGTTATTTTTTATCAATGTAGAACAACTCCAATAGAACTTCACTTTTGACCCCATAGGCAGGGACGAAAGTAACACACGGGTGGGTCAAAAGTAACACAACAATATTTGCTAGATTTACTGGCTTAATCTTGTCTATTTTATATATATCTGACTATGACCTTGTTAATGTTAACTGCAAACATATTTTGGCCTTTATTTTTGCAAAAAATATTAAACGGCATTTTCATTTTAAATTTCAGCTCCGTCAAATGTTTCAAAAGCAATCCAACAATGCACAATGTTAACATTTTCTACAATTTTTGAATATGTTTTATTATTATTGGCAATATGCATTCATTTTATAAAGCATATGAATCAAAACACTGAAAACTCTAATGTGGGAGTGAAAAATAATGTATGGCTATTAGCAGTGGGACATAAATAACTGTTACTTTCGTCCCCACAGGAACTCTTGCCATTTAAACCTGATTTACTTTTAAACTGAAAAACTCAGACATTGGAAACTCAAGGATGTGTTATTGCACTAAATAACCTGTAGATGGATCATTAGTGTGACACATGAAAAGAGAAACACAACTTGTAATAAGGAAAAAAGAACCGCTACAATAATTTAAAACAGAAATTTGGAGCTCACCACAGGAGACAGTCCCGAAATTACATGATATTTGGCAGCTCCAGCAATGGTTGCATGCTGAATGTGCTGTTATAGCCTGGAAATCAAATGTTGTCATTTTTGAGAAAATCGCTTTGTTACTTTCGTACTACGTTACTTTCGTCCGTGCTCTCCCCTACCATTACAGGTACTTGCCAAAACATGTAATGCAAGTAGAGTAAAAGTACCTGTTGTAAATACTACTTACAGTATGAGTAAAAAGTACCACTTTTAGTAGTACTCAAGAATAGATAGTATTATGCTGGGAAAATGAATAACATACCCTGGAATGTCGTGGCTGTCCAATCAGAATCAAGTATTCCACACAGCCATATAATAAAGTATAGATGATAAAGAAATATAGATGCATCGTAATGAACATGTGACACAAAATTGGATTCTGGCCTGCTTTACACATTCCTACATATAGATACTGCATAAAAAGACATTTTTCAGGTGTTGGGCCCAGCCATGCACCCACAAAATGTAATAATCACTAGAAAGAATTCAAGGTTCCATCTTTCTTCTGTGTGGTAACACAGGAACCAGTACACCACGTTGAGGAAATGAAGCAAAAAGAGATCCATCTGCTGGCTGGGCACAGTTGGAAATCTTTTACACACCAAAACATCGGATCCATAAATATGTATGGAGTGGGTGGAGGTGGTAGGTGTCCACTGAAAAAAACAAAAAAACATGCAATTCCAAATGGAAAGCTCAGGTGTGGGAAGCTGTGTGAATTCATAAATGATATCTCTCATCTCTCTTTCTTTTATCATCACTTTCATGACTGTGTGTGTGTTGCGAGGCCTGGCAGCGGACCGTAATGATTAATCGAACACATGGTGTGTGTGTGGCACAGGTGTGCTGTGCTGTTTCTCAGAGAACAATAAGACATCCGCTTCAACTTCCAAATCATTGCAATCATCTCATTCCTCCAGTTTCGCAAAAACCATATCATCACTGACCTATCTCGTAAATATACTTATTTGCATGCAAGTTACAATTGCTTTCATCACAGTTATCATGCCACCTCTTCAACCTTCCCAAAGCACAGTGGTTGCATGGTACTAAAATATACCGAAGCTACCTGGAATCTGTTTTTAACCACAGTAATTACCGTCTCCCAATGAGCATTCACTCAGAGGACAAACTCCCTGGAGAGGGAGAAGATGTAACGAACTGAAATTCCACCTTGAAAACTCTCCTCACTTAAAAGAATCTAATGACAATTTACTTTCCTGAGAAACAGAGATGATGGAGGAGAATGTCAAACTAAAGTTTTGAATTCGTCTGAGGATCATTTTAGTGGTGCTTGTCTGTGCACAGTCTAAGGATGTGGATGGTTGTTAAGATCTTAGTATGTAAGGTGTTTCTATTTTTAGTGTGCTTCACTGATTTTTAGGGTGCTCTGGATATTTTCTTACTGGCGACCACTAAGTATCTATATATCAAAACATAACAACTAGCCTATTCAAGGTTAATGATCTGCTAAATTATGCTAACAACATGTCAAAACATTACACAATGTGTTAATTAATGCTAAATGTGTGACAACATACTAAAAATGTGCTAATTCATACTAGCAACATGTTAAATCAGTGGTTCCTCAGGGTAAAAGCTAGTAGAAACATGATAGCAGAAGGCTAAAGCATGTCATCAACATGTTAGAAATGCACTAATTTATAATAGAAACATCCACAAAGCATGTTGGCATTGTGCTAAATCAAGCTACAACAATATCAGAAATATGGCTAAATATGCTAATTACATCCAAAATTATGCTAGATAAAATCTACCAATGATTCCCAATGTATGCTAGCTAAATGTGCCAGCAAATTGCTAATTTATACTAGAAACATGCTAGCAAAATGATAAATAATGGAAGGAGCATTTAAGGACAGTAACTTAATTGCTAAAACTAGTATCATTTTTCAGGCTAGAACCATGCTCACAATGTTTGTAGAAAAACATGTTACCATTGTTAATTTACACTTAAAAAATTGTCATGTTAGAAACAGGCTAGACATTGAAATATGCATGTTACATCATGCTAACAGCATATCAAAGTATCGCAAGATTAAATCACGACGAGATTTCTCGTCGAGGTGAAAAGTTGTCTCGTGAGTTGTGAAGTTATGATGGAGCGTGAGGGTGAAATCAGCAAGGCAGGATTGGATTTGATCTGCAGATCAAGTGCTTTGCACACACCTGGCAACCCAGGCTAGCCTCGGAGTAACATGGTAACATGCTAAATCAACTTTAAACACTAGGAATGTATATTATTTTGCCTACAAAACCTTATCTTTAAAGCTACTTTAAACTTCAAACTAATTAAAACAAATGGTATGGATGGATGGATGGATGGATGGATGGATGGATGGATGGATGGATG
>CAIGQV010016192.1:2946633-2969189 GCA_903798115.1 Danio jaintianensis
AGATAGATAGATAGATAGATAGATAGATAGATAGATAGATAGATAGACAGACTATGCCACTATTTCTTCATCTAATAATGTCTTGTATTTGTATTTTTAACCAGTTTTCTTTAGATCAAAGTTTATAGTGTGCTTTATCTCAGTAGTCGCTTTGTGTTTGCCTTAGAACATCTCTCTTTTATTGCTTATGGAGGAAACAAATGGTAAAAATATTCCTGGAGCCAAATGCACCGAACAAGTGAGCGGTCACTGTTGCATTCTATTGAGTTTCAGCAGAAGATGTACCTCTCTGTTGCACTCTGAGTTTCGGCAGAAGATGTACCTCTCTGTAACCATTAATTGACACTGATTTTGGAGGGAAGACAATCACATTTATATTCCATGCATTCATATGGTAGCGACGCTAGGGGGAAGACAAAGTTTTGCAAGACCTTTATTGAATTGAATCAGGCCTTTTCTTTTCTAAACAGTCTCAGGAGAGCAGGGACGCAGCAAAAGCAAATTAGATCTTCTCCTCGCTGGGAGGTCATGCATCCGTACGCATCGGGCCTAAATTGCAATACCAAAAAAAAGAGGCCATTTTGTAGAACTCTGATCCCTTGAGCAATGAGTACAGTCAAATACAGCCACCGAATTACTTCCCTGTCCTGACCTCAACTCGCCAGCAACAATTACCATCCCATTGACTTGCAAAACAGAGTTTGTATGTACTCCCTTTGGGTGCCAGTTAATTATGGCACACACAGGAGGACTAAAGACTGATGGTGAGGAACTGAAGTTATTATCCTGACTGGATTTATTTTCAGGAAGAAAATTCTTGCTGAATTTTCCCCATTTAAAGCAACCAGCATCATATTACAGCCTCCAATGTTGGATAGACATTTAAATGGAAATTGTAATAAAACTGCCATTATTAATTCAATTATTAGGACAGGTTCTAGATTTGAAACCCTCTGAAAGAAGAGGGTTTATGATCCTTTTTTTGAAGTATTACTCCATAGAAGCAGACCTCGAGGGAGGAAAGCTGCCTTTGGTTTAAAGGGCCCCTTTGCTATTTCAAATATTACTTTTCCTGTATTGTGTTTGAAAATGTGAGTTTTTGTCTTCCAGAAGAAAGAACTTATTCTGAACTTTCTGAAATGAGCCATCAATAATCCTAGTCTTAATATGTGGTTCAAACCTGTGTAAAGGCTGATTTAAGGCCACGGGATTGACCTTATTCTTAAAATACGAGCGGGTGCAACCATTGGAATCTTTTTGAGATCTCTCGGATTTGATCTAAAATATCTTAATTTATGTTCTGAAGATGAACGAAGGTGACATGTAGTAATTAATTAAACAAGTGAGTAATTAAAATAATTTTTCTTTTTGGGTGAACGAACTCTTTAATCCTTGTGTATTGTTCAAATATACTACCCTTTCGTTATGTTGGTGGCTGTTTTTTGCCCCTGTTTTTGATTTCCATTATTACAACATTTTTTTTATTGCAAAGCCATGACACCATATAATCATGAATTTTTGATTGTTGGTTGTTTTCCCTGTAGGGAGGAGGTAACAATTTTACTGTTGATCATCAGTTGCAGTACAACAAAAAGTATTGTGTGTGTGTGTGTGTGTGTGTGTGTGTGTGTGTGTGTGTGTATGTGTGTGAGACCTTTGCTCACTTACCTTGATATGTCTGAGAAAATCAAAATAAGCACATCAGCTCTCAGAAGAGAGCACGCAGACTATAGTTTGAGGTTTTATTCGATAGAACTCCATATAGGGCTGTACGGTGGCGCAGTGGGTAGCACGTTCGCCTCACAGCAGGAAGGTTGCTGGTTCGAGCCTTGGCTGGGTCAGTTGGCGTTTCTGTGTGGAGTTTGCATGTTCTCCCCGTGTTGCCGTGGGTTTCCTCCAGGTGCTCCGGTTTCCCCCACAAGTCCAAAAACATGCGGTATAGGTGAATTGGGTAGGCTAAATTGTCCGTAGTGTATGTGTGTGAATGAGTGTGTATGGATGTTTCCCAGTGATGGGTTGCAGCTGGAAGGGCATCCGCTGTGTAAAACATATGCTTGATAAGTTGGCGGTTCATTCCGCTGTGGCGACCCCAGATTAATAAAGGGACTAAGCCGAAAAGAAAATGAATGAATGAATGAATGAATGAATGAACTCCATATAAAAGCCAGAAACCTTTTTTGCAAAGGCCTATCTAAAGCGTTGTTGGTGCCAACTGAAGATCACCAGTAACAATTGCAAATTTTAAATTTTTATTGCAAAATTTCAAAGCATTTTCCCAAAAAAATGGGTCAAAATAAGCACCTAAAATCACCGCATTTGCTGAAACAGAGAGAAAGTTGTGGCCAAATTAAGACTCAGAACCCAACCTCAGAAACAGAACACAAGGGTCAATATTAAATGTGCAACTTGAGTGAATGAGTGCTAGCATTAAAAAAGCATTGAAAGTGCAAACAAATCCATATAGACTTCCGTTCCCATTTACTTCCACTCATTTTTTAGATGTTAAAAACAGTTTGTTATGCTGCTTGATGTTGCAAACTGACATTTTCGTATATTACTCTACTTTTTATGTACAGCCATGACCACACTTGTTTGTAGAGCAAGTAGTTTGAGTGTTTTCTGCCGTTTTTATCCCAAGTCATTTCCCCCATAGGCAACTGAATAAGAAGTTCTAAAACAATCTTAAAAAGAGCACATTGCAGAATAAGGTCAATACTTGAAAATTGTTAAAAGAACTGCAACGACATCATTTCAAACAAAATCCACCCATAACGAAGTTCCTTTTGAGTTTGTTTCGGCAGTTTGAAGTGAAGTTTCATAAACTAATTTCGAGAGGAGCACGTGATATGATTGAGCACGACTGGCTGCTCATCTGTAATCAGTATTAATCCAATCAGATTGATTCAAACTTACAATAAATGAATCGATTTTCTCTACTGCCTTATCTTCGTTTTGGAAGAATCCCCCCTTCCACCCCATCTCCTCCTTTTCCTCCCTTTTCTAAGGGGAGCTCTTGAGACCTACCTGATCTCGGACCCCCTTATATGCTTATTGACCGGGTGGGAGCCTTGGGCTCAATTATCTCCGAGCTCAGGGTTCTCTCCCGGGACAGCATGCCAAACCTGCTATTAACGCCAAGCATATCTAAGTGGGAACTCTTGAAACATTTTGGGGGAGTTTGTTTTGATCCTAAACACCTTTGAGCTGCCATTGTGGTCACATAAGTGTCCTTCAAAAACAAAATGCCACAGACAGGGTTAGCGTTACTAAAATAAAAGAAATAAACGGAGCAACAGTACATTACCCTCACACACATGCAGGGCTCGTGTCTAATGCAACCATAGCAACAAAAGAAGCACATGCTCTTAAAGGGGTCACATACTATTTCTAACTCGTTACAATACCTTGAACATAGCCGACGCCATTGTGAGCGTTTAAACTTCTGCGTTCTGTCTATGTTTCTCTGGATTAACACTTCGGAAATGCTAATAGTGTACGCCCCTGAATGTATGGCGAATGGTATGCGCCCTACCACATACATTCTATGTAGAAATATAAATGATATTTTACTTTGTAACAGATTTGCTTATTTCCAGGATATGGGTGCAATGGCTTCAATGTCTACTCTCAGATACTGTAGCTGTGTCTGATGACTGGAATAGTTTGTTTCTCTATTGTGATATTCACGATCTGTGAAGTCATACAGCTCCGGATAACTTGAAACAGTGACCACAAGTCTCTCCTCCATCTTTAAAAGTCTTGACAACACAAAAACTGCTGTCACCTAAACGGAAACCCTGCCTCTGCTTTTATTTGATTGCACAATGAAAAAAAAAGATGTGACTGACGTAGCACGTTTTTTTCCGCTCAGAGTTTTTTCCTACCGGTGTGACGCACAGGGCAAATAAGCAGCATGCAAAACAATCGCGGCCATTAGAACATCATTAAAAAAAGACACTTCTTATCGGAAAAAGCGTGTTCGGTGTGATTGGCTCGTAAGGCTGAGTTTGGTTAGGGCTTTTTCACACCTAGACATTTGTTTCAGAACCTGGTGTGTTTGCCCCCTTAGCTCGGTTCGTTTGGGCATATGTGAAACCCGCAATCGTGCTCTGATCCGCTCCAAAACAATTGATCCGAGATCGCCTGAATGAGGCTTGATTAAAACGAACTCTAGAGCAGTTTGGTTCTAGTGAGAAATCAATACGATCCAATGAAGTAACAAACCAGGCGATATCAGTGTACTACGGATATGTATTAGGCATATATATGGATAAGAAGAGAATATGAGGAGTAGAGATATCATTCCTACCGGTAAAAGTGCATTTTATGTTGAATACAAAAGTGAAAGCATGCTGTCTAACTGAACTATTAAAAAATATACATATAATTATTATTCATATCATTAACTTTTTGGTTAACTCGACTTTTGATATAGAATCGATTTATATTTTACAACCCTTGACAATTGAAATGAGGCTATGTATGAGAAATCTCTGATTTATATTTGGTGACTATTTCTGTGGATGTCACGATTTAAAATGAAAGTGCACCTTTTCTATTTTTTATGTCTAATTTTTTATGTCTAATTCATGTCTCATTTTTCATCATCATAAATTAAAATAACGATATATGACAGCTGTGCGGAATCCAGTAAAATAAACCAAACTCTGACCAATGTGAGGAGAGTTTACTCACACGTGACTTGTTTGAACTATTTTGGTCCGTTTATAACATATAGTCCTTTGATCGGCCTGCGTGAAGTATTTATAGAATGTAAATTCAACCGCAAACAGGGCCTTGCAACGCGTATGTCTGATTGTGAGTCAACAAAAGGGGACTTTCAGATATAGCGTCTTTTACGCGCTCAGTTTCGTTATTTCAAATAGAGACGTGCGGGTTCAGCGTGCAAATAGGAAGGGATGCACATGCATTATGTCATGCTCACATTTTCCATCTCCTGCGAATTGAAAAAATCTAAACATTTCGGAGAGCCGCAAGCGAACCACGAGCCATGTGACAGGAACCAACCAGGTAGCTTCACACTTTGTATGGAATTACACAGTAGCAAAGGTAGACTAATTACCTCAGATTAACGATTTAACAAATCCAGATACAGATCCTCTCTCAGTGATGATCATTACATCACATATCCACCTCACATTCAACCTGAGATCAGTGCACTTGTTCAGCCCAACACAGGCTAGAATTCTCTCACTGAACATAAAACAATATAAATGAACGAATGAACGAACGAACAAATAAATAAAAATGAACTAAGGTGAAGCAATCAAACAAACAACCCTGTGGCATTTATATGAAGTTGATATTGTGATGCTGGTCTTTAAAATACTTTCTGTGTAAAATTAATTATTTTTTTCCCATGAATGTTTATTGAATAATTTCTCAGAGTTTTTTTTTTTTTTTTTAACAAATTAACTATTGGTCTGGCCCTCTAAAACCGCCCCAGAGTCTAATGTGGCCCCTTGGAAAAATGAATTGCCCATCCCTGGTTTAGAAGCTTTGCCGTGTAAAAGCGAACCGCATCAAGAAAAAAAAAAAGCACTGTGTAAAAGGTGTAAAAGCACTCTTAAAGAGAAATAAGAGCCCTGAAGCGACTGCTGATGAGAGACAAGCGTGACATGGTGCTAAAGCAGCAGAGCTTTTATTATGCCACAGTTCACCACTTACGATTCTTCCACTAGTGAACATGTGGAGAAGAAGCTGTTTTATCATACTAAATATATTTTAAAGTCATTTTATAATGTGTCTAATAAAACACACAAAATATTGAACGTCTTTGGTGTTTCCTTGTTTTATATAAACCAAACATGAAATCAAGGTTGTATGACATCATTAGCATGGCGTGTCACTAATTAAAATGGCTTATTTCTCAGGATTTGAACATTCTTTGAAACATTTGGGATAATGTAAGTACATAAGTGAGGAAAATTTATAACACTAGTCCAGTGTTTTTTTTTTCTATAATGCTGAAATGTATGACTTTTTTTTTAACCTTGGATGCATATAATATGTTGAAGAATACTTTTATACCTTTTCTTTAATTTATACTTCCCCAACATATATAAATGGGACGTTTTGCTCTCTCTCTTCCACTGTTTCTGTGTATTTGCTGTTGTATTAGATTACATAGGACTAGACAATTTAACTGGCTAGGGATTCTGTTTGGCCTGTTGGTTTGTGGGAAGGGTTTTGCTGATGCAGCCACTTTGTGCCTTGTTGGACTGATTAATAGCACAAAGCTCAAAATCCTCTAAAGGGACACAGAGACACTGAGAAACAGCTTGAGATGAGGCCAGCCTCCAATTACCTTTAATAATGTGAGCTACGATGGTCATGGACAGTACCATCCTATACTTCCCAGCCCTTGTTTTATATGAATTATTATTATTATATCACTATTGTTATATTATTTTAAGCTAGAGTAAGGAAATTACAGTATTTTTGTTCTAATTTCTACCCTTGCAAGAAATAAACCGCTTTTATTTTGACAAAAAAATGCAGGTGGGCCATAATGTTAGAGGTAATTTAACATTTTATTGTTTACAAAATCATTACAAATGTTGGGTAATGCTAAAAGAATCTGCTCATTAGACATGAAGAAAATATGAAAATTGTATATATAAATAACAGGGATGTGATGAGATCTCGGGCTACGAGATCTTGCGAGACTAAATCGTGACGAGATTTCTCGTCGAGGTGAAAAGTTGTCTCGTGAGTTCTGATGGAGTGTGAGGGTGAATTTAGCACTGGAGATTGGAGGCAGGATTGGATTTGAAACGCACATCAAGTGCTTTGCACACACCTGGCAACCCAGCTGCCTCTGTGTTGCACGTCACTCGTTTGCTTAAGCGGGTGTGACGTATCCACTTCTTTCACTGGAGTTCAAGGGTTGCCGCGTCCAAAAGCAGAGGCTGCTACAACTGCTGCTACACATAAACGGTTTGTAACCATGAGATGGAATAGCACAATAGGTATGCCATTAAGACATGAAAAGTATTCCTATTTTAGTGCAGTACAGACATGTAAACGCCGTAATCAAACTATTACCGTCGTGTAGGACTTTTAGCCGCATTTTGTGACAGGATATTCCATACATACAAGGCTGTTTGACACTATTCTCTGCACCTATCAAGTCAGTAAAGGACCACAGACACACACATCTCCCCCGAGTGCGCATACACACACAGTGAACTTCTGGAGACACACACACCAGTCGTTGTCGTCATCACTGAACATACGTTAAAGTTAAATTTGTGGAAAGGAGTTTGATTTCTCATGAGAAATTGTACAGGGGAGAAGCCAGTCAGTCGAGTTTATAGCTAAATATTCAGCAGTGTTTGCATGTCCTTTACTGCACAATTCATTAAAATATAAGTAAAATAACACTCATTACAAGTTGATTTTTAAAAAAAGCAAATAGTTTTGCATTTTGTGTTTTTGTTTTTTTTTGGAATAAAAGACTATTTTCCATTTATATATTTCATCATTGAAGATTTCTCAAAAATAGTGTCAAAATCTTGTCTCGTCTCGTTCTGGAGTAAGCGTCTCGTCACACCCCTAATAAATAATAATGTAAAGCAGTATTTAAAAAAAAAAATCCATATTAGACAACAGTCAGCATGGACATATGCTAAAAATTGACATCTAAGATATGTTCACCATTTTGAATTTATGTTGTATGTAATAATAATAATAATAATTCATTCATTCATTCATTTTCTTTTCGGCTTAGTCCCTTTATTAATCTGGGGTCGCCACAGCGGAATGAACCGCCAACTTATCCGGCATATGTTTTACGCAGCGGATGCCCTTCCAGCTGCAACCCATCACTGAGAAACATCCATACACACTCATTCACTACGGACAATTTAGCCTACCCAATTCACCTATACCACATGTTTTTGGACTTGTGGGGGAAACCGGAGCACCCGGAGGAAACCCACGCGAACACGGGGAGAACATGCAAACTCCACACAGAAACGCCAACTGACCCAGCCGAGGCTCGAACCAGCGACCTTCTTGCTGTGAGGCGAACGTGCTACCCACTGCGCCACCGTGACGCCCAATAATAATAATAATAATAATAATAATAATAATAATAACATTTTTGTTTAATATTAATTTTCACTCACAGTGTAAGAGTTAATCTAATATAGTAGTTTATATAGATTCAAAAATGTAACAATAACATGTTTGTTATTTTAAATGGTCAAATTGAATACATGATTTATGAAATCTGCTTATTTTCTTGATCTCTTATTAAAGATGGTTTTCTCTCAAGAGAGGAGCTAAAAATAAAACTGGACTGTTTCAAGCTGTTGTTGACAAAAGCTGTTAAAAATCCTCAGTTTAGCAGTGATGCTAAAATTATTCCTGAAGCCCTGTTATGGCCACTGTTCACAGAAAATTTGTTAGCAGTATTTGTTGCAATGGACTCCACGGACTTCACAAATGAATTTTTAAACGTACAAATATTTAATGAGGTATCTAAATAAATATAAGCGCATAAAAGTTGCATGCATAAAAATTTAAAATTCTTTTTAAAAATGCTTTAGATGAATAGGACATGCCACAGCACAGGACATCAGTGTGCCTTCAATATTTAATGTCTGGTACCCACTTACACCTAAAATATAAATCAGAGATGCTGATGTTACATCATTTCCAGTGGTGTAAACATCTCAACCAATTACACAGAGAGCTTCATTTCGGCCAATTTAAGTTGCAGGATGTAAGCAGCAGTCAAACCATTATAATAATGACTATAATGTTCGTCAGATTATTTGTTTGACAGGGAAGTGTTCTTATTTCTCTACTATGTCTTAATAGAGTTTTCTTTTCATATCTTAGATAATGTTTCACCTGTCAGGATGTGGTTCATTTATCATGGTTTATCATAAACAATCACTGTGTCCCAGTTCACCAACTTCTCCCATGCCTTAAAAAGTATGCACTCTTTTTTGGGGGGAAAAACATCTTATTCTTTCTACTTTTGCATGTGAGAGTCAGTAGGATGGATGTGGGACAAACTACCATGTTATACACGAGCCTTCGGCTTAGTCCCTTTATTAATCAGGGGTCGCCACAGCGGAATGAAAAACCAACTTATCCAGCATATGTTTTACACAGCGTATGCCCTTCCAGCTGCAACCCAGTACTGGGAAACATCCATACACACTCATTTACACACATACACTATGGCCAATTTAGTTTATTCAATTACCGCATGTCTTTGGAATGTGGGGGAAACCGTAGCACCCGGAGGAAACCCATGCAAACACGGGGAGAACACGCAAACTCCACACAGAAATGCTAACTGGCCCAGCTGGGACTCGAACCAGCGACCTTCTTGCTGTGAGGCGACAGTGCTAACCACTGAGCCATTGTGTCGCCCCCATTTGTACTCAGTCACGTAGTAATTTCATCCATTTTGTCACCATAAATCAGCCTGCCAGTCATCCGGTTAAAAATCCTCATATACACACTCCAGATTTTATTTAACTAATTTTAAACAAGGCGACGCGGTGGCGCAGTGGGTAGCACGTTCGCCTCACAGCAAGAAGGTCGCTGGTTCGAGCCTCGGCTGGGTCAGTTGGCATTTCTGTGTGGAGTTTGCATGTTCTCCCCGTGTTCGCGTGGGTTTCCTCCGGGTGCTCCGGTTTCCCCCACAAGTCCAAAGACATGCGGTATAGGTGAATTGGGTAAGCTAAAAATGTCCGTAGTGTATGTGTGTGAATGAGTGTGTCTGAATGTTTCCCAGTGATGGGTTGCAGCTGGAAGGGCATCCGCTGCGTAAAACATATGCTGGATAAGTTGGCGGTTCATCCCGGTGTGGCGACCCCAGATTAATAAAGGGACTAAGCCGAAAAGAAAATGAATGAATGAATTTTAAACAAACTTACAAAAACTTATCTAGGCTCAACTGAAAAAGTTGCCTCTATCAATATCTGTTTATTTTTATTTTTTAAATGTACATACAATGTAAAAAAAAAAAAAGATTATCATGTGAAGTTATGACAACATACTCTGCTTTTTTATGTTAATTTAACATTAAAATAAGTTAACCTTGGTTCAACTTAACTTTAAGTTATACCAGTCCGATCTCACGAGCAAACGTAATTATTTTACCTTTTGTCACTTTAGTGGCTAATTCATACAAATTCAGTCGTACGTAAATGTACGATTTTTAAAAGGAGGTGTGTTACCAAACCCCACCCCTAAACCCAACCGCCATTAGAGGATAAGCAAATCGTACTAAATTGTACAAATGAGATCATAAAAATTTATACGAATCCGCCACTAAATCAAAAAGTTACGAATTGCCGTAAGATAGCGTTGGTTATACGAGATTCAACTTAATGTTGTAAGTCAGTATAAAGCAATGTACATTCACTTGTAAAGTATTCTATAACCTTAAAATACATTTACTTTAGTACATGAATTGCAAATTAATACATTTTAACTTTGCATGGCATATCACATATTTGCATAGTGCACAGTGCTCGTGAACGTGCACAATATTCTGACACTGAGGAAATTAAACAAAATTTTTGTTTTATGCGCGCTCAAATGTATTCTCATAGCTTGATTATATTCCAACTGAACCACTGAAGACATCTGGTCTGTTTTGGGGATCATTTTTTGGTACATTTCTGAATGAGTTAAGAATCTGACTGTCTTTGGAGGATAAGGGAGCTCTCAGTTTTCACCTAAAACATCTTAATTTGCATTCCGAAGATGAACAAAGGTCTCAAAGGTTTGGAATGACATGAACGTAAGATAAATTAATAACACAATTTTCATTTTGGGTGAACTAATGTCTTTAAATAAAATTCAATGTTCATGAGTCAATCAGAGTGTGCATGGATCCATGCCTTAAAAAAAGGTACAAACATTTAACCCTTGTGTATTGTTCTAATTGATTACCCTGTTTGTGCCCCATTGACTTCCATTATAACCACATTTTTTGATTGCAAAGACTTGACACTAAATAACCATGCATTCTTGATTGTTGGTGCTTTTACTTGTTGGGAAGAGGTACACTTTTTAAAAAGGGTAATACATTTGCCTAAAGTGTATTTTTGAGTTTTTTAAAAATTTCAAAGCATTTTCCCAAAATATGTGTAAAAATTAGATTTTACACCAAAAATCATTCCATTTGCTGAAACACAGAGAACGTTGTGGACAAATTAAGACTCAAAATCACCCCAGAGGGGATGAAAACATATCAATACAAAGTCTAAATAAAAATAAGCAGGGACTGTACGTTGCATGCATAATAATACGACATGATTTGAATGTATTTTTAAATAGATTAGGATGTTACGCCAAAGAACATCAGCTTCCTATAAATACTTAATGTCAGCTATGCACTTACACTTAAAATGTAAATCAGAGATGCTGGTGTTTCACATTTTTAATAGTGTAAACATCGCAACCAATTTGGCAGTGAACTGTAATTTCAGCCATCTTTATTTGCAAAAAGAAAATGACTGAAGGATGCAATTCTTATTGATAATGATTCATAATAACTAGACCACATCTGGAATTTTGGCATACTCTGCATACCATTTTTTATGTTAAATAATGTATCCAGTTACTTTAAAATCACAATTCACTAATCACATAAAAAGAAGTCTGATGCTATCTCACTAAGTATTTCACATATTATTTAGGACAAACAGTATACACATTGGGATGCAGAAGGGTGAATGTCAAGTTCACAGAAACACTGCAATTGATTCACGAACAATGGAAGCAAACAAGATAAAGAACTTTGCTGATGGATGGGGGTTGGGGGTGACAATTAATGTCCGCAGTGAATAAATTGTTGTGTTCCGAGCACAAAATGCCTCATAATACCCATGAGCCTGCAACAGTTAGCCGTGACAAATTCTGAGCTAATCAGTTTGCTTACTCCTGGTGTTCCTAATGAGACCCATCGGTCATGGGAATTGAAACCGTTTTCTTTTCTGGATCTTGCCTGGCTTGACTGAGTTGTGGTTAAGAAATGTGTAGTTGACTTTGATTAGCATTGACTGTGGAGTTTAGCATACTAATGCCGATGTGGGGCACTGCAACAAGTACCCAGAGTCTGTCCTATGGGCTTAACCGGGCAGCTCAAGAAGAATGGAAGCAAAAAATTGATTGCAATGTTCTGTCGGGGGGCTCGAGGTGAGAGAAAATTGCATAAAATCTATTATGTGGCAACAAGAAAAACTAGGAAAGCCAAATGTTTAATTGCTGGGCAACTTTGTGAGACTGGACTGCAAAAGTAATGGTCAGAAAAATGCTTTTTTTTTTATAGAAAAAGAAAGGGTTTTCCATCTGAAGAGAGTTTAGACTTGCTTCTGGCTTTCCAATTTTTATTCTTTGTGTATTGACTGCACTTGTTATGGTCATAATTTGGATGTTGTATGTTTTGTTCATTAATCACAGTATTTTTTTATTGATAAGTTAAATCTTTTAATTAGTCAATCTATTCGTCTGTTTGGCATAAACAGTGTTTAATGAAAGAATGCAATTAAAGTGAAAGCAGTAAAATGGTTAAAAACACAGAGTTTTTCAAGGATGTACTGCACCCACGACTGAAGGACTATGGTTAAAATGTATCTTTAAGCTAACTCTTAATAATAATAAAAATAATTAACTTAAAAATACTTTAAAAGTTACAGTTATTACAGTAATCAAACCACATGCAATAAACAAGGGAAACTATAGGAATAATAAAAAAATAAAAAACTACTGTGAATGCAGTGACAATAAAAAGAAAAGTCCTAACAACCATTTTGTAAGGGACTGAAACTCTTTCAAGGGCTTGTGGGGCATATGGCAATGATATTTTTTCTTAAGGACATGGTAAAATATAGAACCAGAATCCAGAACTCAGAACCTCAACATTAGGTGGGCTTATGCCTTAAAGTGGGATATGTTTGCTGATTGATGTTCTCCCTTTTGAAAACACCCACAGATATGCCCAAAACCAATGCTTTACTTTTTTTAAGAGAGGTTGGAGGAGAGGCTGTCTGCTCTGCTTTGAGAGTGCACGTTACAGCTATCAGCATACAACACATTACAGATGGCAGGTCTTTTGGAAAGCACCTGATCAACAAGAAACTTAAAGGCATGAGGAGGTGGAACCCTCTAAAGACATGCCTAATTTTCTCTTGGGATCCTTCTGTAGCCCATTTGGGGCATTAGGAAGGCCACTTTGAGCCCAACGAGTTAGCTGAGCTAAATATTTTGTCTCCCTAAGCACATGTTGGTCCAAGGTGCGCAATGCCTTCTAAGAGTGTTGCCACCTCCTGAACTCTGGCTCGTGGCACCTCTCTAGCAGGCATCTGCAGAGCTTAGGGCTGGGCAACACCTAAAACCTTCACATGATTCTACTAACACCAAGTTAAGCATTAACTTGTTAAACAAGTTAATTTTTCGTCTCTTCATAGTATTTAAATTCTCATAACACACACTAAAATGTTATTTGAATAAAACATATATGATCCCTTCAAACCCAAAATCATGGTGGAAGATCCAGTGGAGTCCACTCCGCAGAACACCTACGGTCAGAAGTTATAAGATGCAAAATGTGCAGAGTGGGAGGACTGGAATTAAGAACCAGGGCACTGCAAAACCACAAGCCATTACTATTGTTGATCGTGAGCTTGATGTTATTGAGTACTTTACTTACCTTGGCTTCAAAATTGCTGACAACTAACGCTGAGATGGATTTGAGGATCAGAAAGGGAGCTACTCCACTCGCGTCACAAATCGAGTGAGGTTAAATCCCAAGTTTATGTTGAGGACAAGGATGGCAGTGCAAAGTCCTTGTATCATTAGCACCTGCATTACTGCACTGAAACATGGACCATCTATGCAAGACAGGAGAGATAATATTTCTCTTATTAATATTTCCCACTTGCAAAGTAATAGCCATATATCCTGGCAATGTGAATGCTGAAGTCCTATAATCTGCAGCACTTCCCAGAATGTATACGTTTCATAGGTCAATTCTGACTACACTGGTTGGGGCATGTTCACTGCATAAGTGATGGGTGGATCCCCAAGGATGTACTCTAAGAAGAGCTGGCAAAAGGGAGGAGAGAAACTCTATGGTCACCTGCTACTGCATTACATACATGTCTGCAGAAGGGATATGAAGGCAATTAACATCATTACCAACACATGGGAGTAGCTATCTGCTGACAGCATAAGTATAAGCATAAGTAACATGACCTAGTGTCTCAAGGCAGGGGGAGAGGAACTGATGAATCTGTTGGCAGCAAAGTGAGTATGCAGAAAGAAATGCAGTCACTCCAATAAGCCAGAGACTGTATACAACTGCAATTTGCACAGCGAGGATTGTCATTCATATTGTCTTTTTAGTTGCTGTACAAGCAACCATAACAATCCCATTGTATAAGATCTTTAATCCATAGCCAGCTCTGACCAATGGAGCCCTATTACTAGTGACATGGCATACATTGTAATCCAGACAATGTGAAAATCAAGTCAACACTAGCAGTATCTGCTCTAAAAGATGCTCCAAATTATGTTTCAGCTATAGTTTGAGAATTGTGAGGTCAAGGTTCAGGGCATGTTATTACTGCTACCAATAAAACAGTCAACAATCACTTTAAGTTTTTCTTTCACCAGCTGCTTCTACAGCATTAGACTTCCACAACCCCAATTCCTTCAGCTACAAGACTTGTAAACCCTCATTTATTTACTGGAGATGTTGATCCAATCAAAGGAAACTGAAAACAAACTATAAACACTGCAGCTTAAAGATCGCAATCCTCCAATAAATGAAAACAGGGGATGGCGGCCTTGGCTGTTCTAGCTTTCTGCATATTGAATGCATTTCTGACTCTTAGCAACAGGTTGATGTTCCTGATAAAGCTAATGGAAAATAGCATTAAGAGTATTACGGTGACAGACATCATTGACTGCACTGGGTAATAGGGGTCAGTTTTTGTTAAGCAGTTCAGGGAGGCTAATAGGTTCTGAGCGTCATATTGATTGGTGTTCAGTCAACAGGGATAAACAAAACATTTCCCATGAGGATGCTCCTTCTTTCTCTAAGTGATCTGCTCATCTTGTGATAAATGACTGGACTATGGCTGTTAAAAGAAAGCAATCCTCACACTGAAAGGAAAAAAAAACACCCCAATCACAAATATAAGTGTATTAGTTATATTATTTCATGACAAAACAGGTAAATATGGTAAAAACTGTAATAAAAAACTGTAAATGACTGTAATGTAATGTAATGAATGTAAACATGTAGGTTATGCACTGAGAAAGACACAGCATCTCAAATACATTAAACAGCACAAACATTTTCACTATTTCCCATGGTGGATTGATTGATCCATCATCAGCATTAAGGACTTCTTAGCTTCTCCTCAGGTCTCTGTAGTGTTGTGGTATATTATAGTCATGCAGCAGTGGTGATTACAGAATGTGCTTGAGAAACAGTTGGGATTGGAGAAGTCAACTTACAATACTGGTCACTTCTAAACAATTAAAATATAGTGCATGAATTGTTAGTGCGTGATGCATTGCAATTTTATCAATCACTTGCACGCATATTAAACTGATGAAATTAGGTTTTTTTTACCAATGCACCGAGCAAATCGATCATGGAATATTCCCATTTCTAATAACAGGGTTCATACACATTTTTACTACTAAAATTCCATGACTTTTCCATGATTTTTCCAAGACTTTCAAGTAAATTTTCATGACCTAATGTTTCATGCAATGTCTACATATGCGTGGTCAAAAACAATACATGTTCAAATTTATTACAGCATATCGTAAAACACGCAACAATCTATTTAGTTTCAGCTTATATTTATATCTATGTAAAATTGATTTAGATAATGCTTACACCGCACTAATAATGTGAGAGTATGTGATTGGCCAAGGACAGAAAAGTAGTGAAGACAACTAACCTATATTCAAGTATACAGATATCTGTTTTCCATAACTATTCCAAAACTTTGTGGGTTTTTCTGATTTTCCAAAACTTTTCCAGGCCTGGAAAATGCCATGTCAAAATTCCATGACTTTTCCAGGTTTTCCATGACCGTATGAACCCTGTAATAAGTACATGTAAACAGCGATATGAATGAAGATTATATATGTCTGTTTTTGGGACTTCTTTTTTGATATCTAAAAAACAAACTCTTACTCTTTTGTCAAACAATACTCTTTCGTCTAGCCAGCTATGGAGAATCTGGCAACCAGGCAACAGAGTGGCAGCATCATCCACTCTACAACAGTCAGGGAAGGCTTATAACAGTAGTTAAGCCCAAAACTTATGTATATTGTTAATAATAGTTTGCTGTCAATATGTGCCAATTGAGTGTAGTCATGTCTGCAGAATTCGCTTTGCGTCGGGTTTGGTACATTAAGGCATTTTTTTAAGTCTGCACAGGTTCGAGTCTCGAGTCTCAAATAACATACAGGTCTGGGTCGGGTCTATCCAGCAAATTTACAGGTCTCTTTGGGATTGAGTATGAATTTTTGGACCCGTTTAAGTACCAATTGGGTGACACGGTGGCTCAGTCGTTTACACTGTCACCTCACAGCAAGAAGGTTTTTGCATGTTCTCCCTGTGTTCGCGTGGGTTTCCTCCAGGTGCTCCGGTTTCCCCCACAGTCCAAAGACATGTGCTATAGGTGAACTGAATAAGCTAAATTGTGTGTGAATGCAGGAGTGTATGGGTGTTTCCCAGTGTTGAGTTGCGGCTGGAAGGGAATCCGCTGCGTAAAACATATGCTGGATAAGTTGGCGGATTATTCCGCTGTGGCGACCCCTTAGGGACTAAGCCAAAGAAAAACGAATGAACGAATAAGTACCAATTCACACCATTTACTACTGGCTTATTACTTGTGTATTATTATGATATGAACTGTTTATTAGCACCAATAAAGTATGATCTTATTTTACATCCTTAATCCTACCCAATACCTAAATCCAACTACTACCTTATTAACTAATAATAAGCAGCTAATTAGCAGTTTATTAAGCAAAAGGTCTTAGTTAATGGTTTGTTAATAGCATGAATTGTACATTAAAATAAAGTGTGACCAAATTTTTCCATAATGTTTGACCTAATGTTACCACCTTTAAAGCAAGACAAATATTGCCAGCATTTTCTGCCTCAAGTCCTACAGTACTTCCCTCTCTTGGTCAGAAGAAATAAATGATCTGCTGTCCCAGAGGAGCTGAAGCAATAGAGCCATATTCAGAGCTATCAAGCCCCTTACAGACACTATAGATATTGGATTGTTTCATCCTTAGAAAGAACAGCATTTATCTTGAGGCATTGAGTCTCCTGATTGAGCAGGTTTGCTCTCTTTGTGAAGATGTCAAAGGCTGCGGTCTGGATGTCCGCCTCCAGTGAAACACCACAGCAGGCCTGTGTGATTCCTAAGATGCTGAACGTTGGGAATATGTCAGCCTCACACGAACAGCCATTCTTCAAGATGGCCCAGCCTGGGAGATTGCAGTGCATCCGCTATGTGCCAGATGTTACAATCTAATTATATAATTTCTCCTCGGTCAGCATCTGGCATAGTTCTGGGAATTTAGCTGGGTGATTATTTGTGTTATTATCATTATTATTATTATTATTATTATTACCAGTAGTATCCTGGAGTAAGTCATTCTACAAACAGGGTACATGTACATTACTTACTATTGTTAATGTGTTTTGTTTAAAAACAATTTAGTTACTGTTTAATCAGGGTCTTTTACTTTCCAAAATGGACACAATAATTGAATACTTAAAAGGGCTGTCAACAAATGTTTTTGTTTTGTTTTTTTTAAACCCTGATCAACTGTACCATTAATCATGCATCGAAATGTGTATAAATGTGTATAATTTATGAACGAAAAAAGTAACAAAAAGTCATCTCTGACTGTCACATAGCCTATCACACTCTAACATTCATTCACTCATTTTGTTTCGGCTTAGTTCCTTATTTATCATGGGTCACCACAGCGGAATGAACAGGCAACTATTGCAGCATATGTTTTACATAGCGGATGCCTTTACAGCCGCAAGCTAGTACTGGGAAACACACATACACTCTCACATTCACATTTAAACTCATACACTATGGCCAATTTAGTTTATTCCATTCACCTATAGCGCATGTCTTTTGACTGTGGGAAAAACCGGAGCACCTGAAAAAAAAACCATGCAAACGGGGAGAACACAGAACACTGGAAACTCAGACGGGACTCGAACCAGCAACCTTCTTGCTGTGAGGCGACAGTGTTAACCATTCAGGGTTCAACGCTAAGGATTTTTTTTTACTAGCCCGATTGGGCCAGTGGCCCCACCAAAAATATATATATATATATATATATATAAAGAAAAATATGTTAGGTGAATGTGGCCCATATATTTTGCTGTGTACTCAGGTTAGAGAACTGTGAACTGTGTGAATGTGAAAAGTGCAGAACATTTGTTTGTTTGAATTTCAGGCACAGATCTTGCTGTTGTCAATGAATGTTGGAAGGAATTGTTTGTTTCCATTCAATTCTACTAGAGTTGCCTACAGTACCTCTACTGCCTTTCATTTAGAAAATAACCTTTCCAGCACTCAAAAAGTAACCTTCCCAACAATGTTAAAGTGCCCTAATAATACTATTTTAAAGCTTGCTACAAACCTACACAGGCTTATGCAGAAAGACTAGAATTACTGAAAGAAAAAAAAGGAAAATGAGGCACTTTAAAGCATCTTCAGTATGCATAATGTGTTACTCACCATTTTCCCAAAATGTGAACGTTTAATATTTTGCATTTCCTCTACCTACACCCTTCAGGTGAATCAATATTTACATTAGACAAGTGCAGCTCCCTGGATAAAGTGATGACAGCTTCACTTCTGTGCCATTGTAATTAGTCCCTTTGAGAATTTGTCATAACCTGTTACAGAAAACACCTGATTATGCTCCAGGCATGACATAAATCCTATCGCTAAATCTCTGACAGCAATTACAGCAAAAGCATTGTGTTTGTTGCACCGGAGTTTGCATATGCTCTCAGGAGAAAAGCTCAGATTTGTGAAAATGAATTGCGCTATTGTGATAGTTGCATTGTTTGATAAGGTTTGGCATCTCTTCAGAGCTTCTATTGATACATCATTTAAGGCTTTGTGATATATAGTTTTTTTTCCCTTTTCTTCTAAGAAACGGCTGACAATATGTTCTGCAATTCCCTAGACTAAATTACTCTCAGATGTACCTACTTGATGCAACCGCATGAAATATCCCACTGCACAAGGCTAATGAATAAATTAAAGATCACACTGTATAGGGATTGTATAAATACTGAACAAGAAAAATGTGACCTTTGGCTTGCGTAGAGACCCACAAAAATGACATATAAAATTCAGCCACATTATGAATCTCCATTGGGGGAAAAAAAATCTATTTTGCCTTGGAATTGCAAAAAAATCTTAAACAGTAAAGTGAAGTTTATATATAAACTAATTTCAAGAGGATCACATGCTTATGATTGACCACGGCTGGTCCCGCATTAGCTATCATATGATTTACCAATCAGACGAATCCAAACGCACATAAATAACCAGATTTCCTTACCTTAGTCATCTTCGCCTTGAAGAATCCCCCCATCCACCCCTACTCCTCCCCCTCTTTTCTAGATTAATCCAGGACAGGGCGGCACGGCAGCTCAGTGGTTTGAACTGTCGCCCTTACAGCAAGAAGGTCGCTGGTTCGAGTCCCGGCTGGGCCAGTTGGCATTTCTGTGTGGAGTGTATAATAATAATAATAATAATAAATGTATATTTATATAGCGCCTTTCCAGAGCTCAAGGACACTTTACAATGAATGTAACAAAGAAGAGATAGTACGAACAGATATTGAAGGACACAATAATCAAGTGGAGACAACATTAGGTTAACAAGCATACAAGAAGTCAAATACAACAAACTGGAAATACAAAACAAAACCTAAGAGACAAATATGCAGAGTACAGGTTGATCAAATAAAGTGGTCAGTTTGTCAAGTCAGAGGTGTAACATTCAGAAAACAAGTGAGTTTTAAGTAAAGATTTAAAGTCTGAGATACTAACAGAACAGAGTGAGCGTGGCAGAGAGTTCTAAAGTTTGGGTGCAATAACACTAAATGATCTGCCCCCCATTAAAGAGAGGCGGTACCGAGGGACAGCAAGAAGGCACGCAGTGAGCAAGTCAAGTGGGACAAGCAAATTACAAAGATAAGAAGGAGCTAGGCCATTTAAGGATCGAAATACAAGGAGGAGAATTTTAAATTTAATACGGTATGCAACTTGGAGCCAATGGAGGTCATTCAAGATTGGAGTTATATGAGAAGAACGTTTAGTATGGGTGAGTATTCTAGCCGCAGAGTTTTGAATATACTGTAATCTGGAGATGAGGCTGGCAGGCAAACCAATGAAAAGGGCATTACAGTAATCGATGCGTGATGAGACAAATGCATGGGTGCTTAAATGTTTACATGTTCTACCCGTGCTCGCGTGGGTTTCCTGTGGGTACTCCGGTTTCCTCCCACAGTCCAAAGACATGCAGTATAAGTGAATTGAATAAACCAAATTGGCACAGTATATGAGTGTTTTAGTACTGGGCAATCACTGCATATATACCATATGCTGGAATAGTTGGCGGTTCATTCGGCCATGGCAACCTCTAATAATCAAGGAATAGCCCAAGCGAATGAATTTGGGGGAGCTCTGGAGACCTACCTGAGCTCAGACTCCCCTCTCTCCCGATGAAAAGTGAGGGAGCCCCGGGCTCAAGGACCTTCTGAGCTCAGGGCACTTTCCCAGGACAGCATGCCAAACAAGCTTTACAATCAATCATCAGCTAAGTGTGGAGTCTTGAAATGTTACAACAGAGTAATTATACAAAATTAAAAATATATCAAATGCATCTTGTTTGGTTTGATGACATCAAACCTAAGTTAATTTCCCCATGTGGTGTGGATTATCTGAGCAGGTGTGAATACACCAATCAACACTCTGGTGTGAACCAAACAACTGAATGCCCAGTGAAGAGGTGGTCTCAGTCCCCTTCCAAACTAACTCAGGTACTCTTTAAGCTGTGAATGTGATCTGACCTCTATCTAACACATTTGCAAAAAGCCCTATGCCTTTTGAGTTATCAGGATCTCGTATTTGAGTTGTGCCCCCGTGGCATCTGCCGTTGCTAAGCAACCATCATTCACAATGTCCAATTAACTACCACCAATGACCTGTTTCCACTGAGTGTACGTACAGTACGGTACCGGGGATATCACAATAGTCAATATTGTGTGGAAATCAGCAATTTTTACAGTGTGAAATGTCATTTAGTTTTAGTCATATTTAAGTTATTTTAGTCTTCTGAATCATTAAAGCTCTGGTCTACTTTTAGTCGATTAAAAGTCCCGGCATTTTAGTCTAGTATTGGCCAATGGAAATTTGACATTAGCAATAAAACTATTATTAACTAATTAACTATTATTAACCTTAAAATGGATCTACTTTGTATCATATCAGATTTTTTCTTCTCATAGATTTATCTGTACATTGATGTGCTTGTCAGCAAAGGTGCTCAGAATATGACTGACAATTAAACCTCAACTTTTTAACACTATGGGTCGTATTTTTGCATCATAAATTACTCAAGTAGACATTTTTTTCCAACACTTAATCATGCTCATGCAGTATTTTAAAACCGCATAACATTAATACATTGAAAGATTCCTATAAGGTTTTTCTAACATCAAATATGTTCTTATATTTTGAAATTCCAAATAGTTGCTCAGTCTGGTTCTGTAGAACCTTGATGGAGGTTTTTGTAAATGCGGTTTTCATTATTTCATGACTCTATTATTCCAAATCTAGAATGTTGCCAGTTGAAAACAAGAATGCATCCCAGCTGACCACTTGTGACCAGATCAGAAAGTTCAAGAGCACCAAATACATTGATTGTCACAAATCTAAAAACCTCCTACAGCTGAAATCAGCTACAATAGCACATGTACAGACTGACAACTGGGCATACAGAAAAAAATATATAATAATAATCTTGCTCTACAGGGTTTTTTATGATAATTATAGATGCTATCAAACGAAGTTTAGGGTAGATCATTTATTTGCGTCTCTGTGTGCTTGTGCTAGCATGCTGATTGAAAAGAAGACAACACACACTGTTTCTCTGATGGATGGTCTTCCATTCTGCTTCATACATCATTGGAACACATTCTGGCTAAAGCCTGTTGTTCTGTCTGTCTGTCTGTCTGTCTGTCTGTCTGTCTGTCTGTCTATCTATCTATCTGTCTATCCGTCTGTCTGTCTGTCTATCTATCTATCTATCTATCTATCTATCTGTCTGTCTGTCTGTCTGTCTGTCTGTCTGTCTGTCTGTCTGTCTATCTATCTATCTATCTATCTATCTGTCTATCCGTCTGTCTGTCTGTCTGTCTATCTATCTATCTATCTATCTATCTATCTATCTATCTATCTATCTATC
>CAIGQV010016192.1:2980978-3006446 GCA_903798115.1 Danio jaintianensis
CATTCAATCATTCATTTTCTTTTCGGCTTAGTCCCTTTAGTCCCCTTAGTCAGTTGCCGTTTCTGTGTGGAGTTTGCATGTTCTCCCCGTGTTTGCGTGGGTTTCCTCCGGGTGCTCCGGTTTCCCCCACAAGTCCAAAGACATGCGGTATAGGTGAATTGGGTAGGTTAAATTGTCCATAGTGCATGTATGTGAATGAGTGTGTGAATGTTTCCCAGTGATGGTTGCAGCTGGAAGGGCATCCGCTGCGTAAAACGTATGCTGGATAAGTTGGCGGTTCATGCCGCTGTGGCGACCCCAGATTAATAAAGGGACTAAGCCCTTAAACTAAAAAAAAAAAAAAAAACCTTGACTGCACTTAGCTCGTATATTGTGTTTTACCTACTCAAGACTAGTCCGATTTCACTTATGTATGCTTTGTTTCCTCTTGTACTGATTGCTTCTTTTGTGAACCTCAATTGTAAGTCGCTTTGGATAAAAGTGTCAGCTAAATGACTAAATGTAAATGTAAATGTAAGCTGAAAAGAAAATGAATGAATGAATGAATGAATAAATAAATTTTTACCAATAAAGATTACATTGACGTGGATTGAGTTAATTCCTTTGTGCAGGAATCACAATATGGTTGTTGCATTAAAGAAGGGTTGAAATGCATTGTTGCAGCATACATACATTTTTGTTGTTGTTGGACACATGCTGTATGTGTATAATATGCAGTATCTGTGGTAAAACTGCAAAAAAAAAAAGAAAAACAAAATCTAATCAGATTATACATATAATGTAAGTTATTTCACTCTGATAATTATTACATCACACTATAGTCAACATTTCACCTTATAGTAATTATTAAACATGACCATATATTCAAAGTATAGGCACTTTTCAACTAATTTAAAACACATATCCTAGATACAACACAAAAGAAAGGATTCCTTGAAAACCCTTGTTTCGTGAACACAAAGTAAATGTGTGTATAATTAATAGTAATCAACAAATACGCCATTGGCCCTTTAGGTGTTAACTATGGAGACCTCAATAAGATCGTTTAAAATATAAATAAACCTTTATGACTTTCCTAATTCTGTTGAAGCCAAAATAAGTTATTCTAAAGGAAGCTGGAAACCTGTAACCATTGACTTCCATAGTAGGAAAAGCATGGAAGTCAATGGTTAGATTTCTTCAAAATATCCTCTTTTGTGTGTTTAACAGAAGAAAGAAGCTCATGAAAGTTTGGAAAAAGTGAAGGGAGAGTAAATGATGACAAAATTGTAATTTTTTGGTGAACTGTCCCTTCAAAGGGACAATACCCAACAGTATACTGTAACGTAATTTTATTTAAAATAATATTTTAATACATATGTAATATGTAATGTATTAATACACATGTAATGATCATAATCATGATAATAAAATTGTTTGATTAATATACAACAAATCAATCAAACAACAATAATTATAAAATTTATTATTAGAGTTTTTAGTTGTTAATATTAAAATTAACTAATAACTAGGGCCAGACAGAATCTGCAGACATTTTTTGCTATTTCTGCACATCATTTTGTAAAAAATGCGTGGACTTATGTGGAATGATTTTAGAAGTATCGTAACTAAGAACTTAATATATGAAATAAAACAATAATAATACCTTTTTAACTTTTATTTAATGTTCACACAATTACATCCAGTTATTTGGTAAACAAAGCAAGTCTCTCATATACTATATCTACTAAAAGACAGAGAATATTACTTTACAAACTGTATTGTAAATAAATCAAATGAAGATTTTCATATTAGTCAATAATATTACTGAAATTAATGTAAAAACTGAATAAATATAAATTTACACACATTTACACAAGTAAATTAATAGACTCAAAGATGGGCTAAAAATCGGCGGATTTCTGCGCACGCAGATTCAGTGTGAGCCTACTAATGACATAGTAAAAAGTAACTTAATACAGTGATCCCTCGCTTCACGGCAGTTTCGCGGATTTTTTTTGTGCAATTTGACATGCTTTTTATTACGCATTGTGTTCTGCGCCCTGATTGGCTGTAGACCATTGTCAATCAATCTCCTCCGTGTCTACTGTACAGTACAGGATGTGTTCAGCTTGCCAAATTAACATAAATCTTCGATCGCTAGCAGTGTGAGTTTCAACAAGCATGCAAAAAGGGTTGTAACTGTCTGCAGCAAGACCAACATAATGGGGGTCGCACATTGGATGGGCCACGCCACACACCGCCATGCAACGCAAGTCTGCGGCGCCCAGCTACGACTCAGGACATTGTTCATATTTCTGCCGTGCCACAAAGCGTCATCTGAATAATTTCATTTTCAATAACATGCAAATGTGCGCGTCTGGTGTGTGTTACTTCCAACTGCCATGTGCGCGGCGCATCCGGTGTGCGACCCGCTTAGGAATGGAGTCTGCTTTAGCTTTGTGAATTAGTGACTGCAGGAAAAAGAACATTACACTGGATGCCAACATTATCCGCACAAAAGCCAGAAAGCTTTATGAACCTTTTGCTGACAGCGATGAATGTTTGCGCCCGACATCAAGTTTTGATCTTTGGTTTCATTCTATAATACTGGACTTATTTTTCTACGAAAGTTTGAACTTTGAGAATGTTTAAACAAGAGAGAAAAGTGTGAAAATGTTCATGCCTGTCTGAGAAAAGTGTGTGGCTATGGGTTTTACAGCCTTAAAACATCTATAATAATTGTAGAAAATAAAGCGGACTACTTCGCGGATTTCGCCTATTGCGGGTTATTTTTTAATCATTTTAATCAAAATCATTTTATTTTAATTGTAAAGTAGTATACTGTGTAGTAGGGCTGCACGGTTCAGGCTAAAATGAGAATCACAATTTTTTGGTTTAAAATCAAGACCACGATTTTCTCATGATTCTGTAGATGTAAAATAAAGGTTAATATGAGTAGGCTATTATTATTATTATTTCTCAAACATATGTTGAAACAACAATAATAATATTAGGCTTATGTGTAGGTCTACTGTTGATTAAAATGCTACATTTTGTATATACTTGCAATGGTGGACTTGAACAGACTTCAAATATGTCCTGGTTGTTAATTCACAGTAAAGTGATGACATCACAATACAACTATTCATAACTCTAAAGTTGAATTATTATGTTTGAGACATATGCTTGTCATTTGTCATTGACAACATTATTAGACCATTTTTTTCACTGGTAAAATGAAACATTTGTCATTATCAGATTCCCTCTTGCATTATATTCAACATTATATAGGCTAGAGTAGTTATACTGATCCCGTAAACATTTATTTTCATCATCAAAACATATCAAATGCTTGCCGTAATCATAACTGTAAAATGCGATATGATTGTTTAAATGACGTGCGCACCGGTTTCACTTTCACTGCCGAGTGCGCTCATGTCATGGTTACCGTCACTTTGAGGAAAAAAATTTAAAAAACATACATGCAAATCATATTTCCCGCGCGGCTCCCAAACGATCACTCTGTGCAGCAATCTGAACATTACTTTCAACTTTATCACCTGTTATTCACAGCCTATGCAGGTTCTGTTCACTAAAGTAGACATCATTGGCAGGCATGCGCGCGTCCTCTCGGTAGCAGTGCGTCAGCTCATGTGTGATTTCGCAGCCACGAATACATCATTACATTAAGACAGAAATGACATTTTTGGGTGAATTATACCTTATAAATACAGGAGGTGTCCATGTTGCTATAAAACAATGTGAAGACTTGTGCGTGCGCCTTTACGCTTCTCTCCTGACCTTGAAAATATAATTGGCTGAATCGTAGAAAAGCTGAATTAAGATCGTGTGTAGGGTCGAATCGAGATTAATCGTGCAGCCCTGTAGTATGCTACATATGAACTCGTGCAAGTAAAACACAACCTTGCATAGTGGCTTTTATTTATCAGTCTCATTTTAAGAACAAGAGTGTAAGATGCTGTGCCCTTTCCAAATCCTTGCTTAGTTAAACAGCGGCGTAAATATGTTAACAAGGGTAAAGGGCCAATTACATGGTCCAGCTGAAAAACATGACATCTCCCAGCCGTGTGTTTATAGTTTTGCTTTAGATTGAACTTTTGCTCATCACAGGATCGAAAAGGTAAATTGGCTTTCCTCGGACTGATGGAGGCGCACAAATAGCTGTAATCAGAGGCTGCGTTACAATAATGAGCAGGCAATACTAAACAGAAGCCAGAACCAACCGTCTTTGATCGTCAGCTCCACCTTTGCCTGTTTTAATTAGAGATATGCTAATGTAACATACGCTGCTCACAATGGAAAGGGATTCCTTGCTGAAGCGTAACAAGGATTCACGGTAAAAACATTATAAACACTGTGGTGATAAAAATCCTGTAAAGAAAACGATAACGTATGTGATATTTTTTCTGATGCTGTGAAAATTGTTATCTTAAAGGGGACATATTATGCAAAAATCACTTTTATAAGGGGTTTAAGCACAGTTGTGTGGCAACAGTGTGTAAATATAATCAGCTTATAATGGTAATTTTTTTTTATTAATTTTATTTTCATACTTAATAAAAGTCTGCAGAAACACTTTGATTGACGTTCTCCCTTTGTAACGTGTCATCAGAGGGGGAAAGCCCCGCCCATTAGTGATGATCTCTCCCTCATTAGCATAGAACATTAGTCTTATTTTTGAATCTGCCACTATGCTGACACATAAGCATTTGTAGCTCCACCCTATTTTGAAAAGAGAGCACAATCTCATTTGAATTTAAAGTGACAGTCACCAAAATGGCACAATTATAATCAAAGCATAAAAGGGTCAGTTTCGAAGAGCTATAAAACATTATTTGTGGGGTATTTTGAGCTGAAACATCACATACACACTCTAGAGACATCAGATATGTATTTTACATCTTGTAAAAGGGGCATAATAGGTTCCCCTTTAAATGTTAATGTGCTTTGGTAAACATTAACATATAATAAAGTACAATAAAGTAGAATTATGTAATTTTTAACTGCATTTTCATCCATGAGGTTCACATAGAATTCTGGTCACGTTTATAATGTTTTTTTGGGGGGTTTTTAATGTTACAAAAATATTACAAAAACACAAACTTCTAAAAATGGTGATGTCATCTGCATCACATGATCAGTCTATAGGAATGTGTGAGTACTTAACAACTAAAAGCAATAGCACACTACAAGACCGTGTGCACAACTGTGTCGTATTTCTTTACAAATTGACATCGCCATCTACTAGCATGGCATGCTTAACACAATGATTTTATTTGTTTCGTGCAAAATCGTTTCCATTAGTAAGTATGTTGTTGTCATTGCACCAAGACAAGACCCATATAAATGCATATTATATTACAATATTCTGGTACAATATAAGTATTACCAAGAAAATTACATTGCTTATAGTAACATCCTCTGAGATTTTGTGATCATGACATCATAAATCTAAGGATTTCAGAATTGCCCATTTTTAATCTATATTTCTACAGATAATATATATTTTGTGCACAATGCTTTCAAGTTAAACATTCAAACATCATTATTTGTTTATTTGTTTGTACATCTTGTACTGGTGCATATATATATATATATATACACACAGGCCTTGACATTAACACCTGCCAACCTGCCAAATGCGGGTAGCATTTTCTTTCACTTTAATCATTCTTTGAACACATTATTAATGGGCCTAACATTAACAGTGTGCATGTGATCATCCTTTCATTATTGCATACGGTATGTTTTTCACATGCTTTCTTTTGCTTACAGTTATTTTTTGTTAATACGGTTAATTATCATCCTTTACAATATCATTGCTTTAATATGAGATTAACTCTCCATTTATATATAGTTAACTGAACTTTAGCCTTGACAGACTACTGTGCATAATTCTTTTTTAAATGTCAATTTTTTAAGAAAAGTTTTGTTGAATATAAAGTGTATGTATACAGCTATATTTAGCTTGTTTTGACACATAATTAAAAATTTTGGGCTAAGGCTTTCTATCTTTCTTTCTTTCTTTCTTTCTTACTTTCTTTCTCTCTTTATTTATTCGTTTTTTTGTTTATTTATTTATTTATTGGTGTGGCTAGAGAAAAAAAAATGTGGTCAATGCTTAGTGTTGTGCCCTGAAAAGTCAACTAATAAAAACTAATTGCAATGCGATACTATGAAACCACGACCCAATTGCTCATGCTCATTGAGCAAGGACATACACAACACACAAAAAGTGAAATGAATGAGGAGGCATGTGGACATAACACAAAATCTAAATCAAGTAATTTTAACATGCCAAAGTCAAATTTTATGAATATAAAATATATTTTACCAACAACAAAATTGTGGCTAGTGATCAAAAAAGTTAATGTCAAGCCCTGTGTGTGTATGTATATATATATATATATATATATATATATGACATCTCACTGTAGGTGTGTGATGATTAAACCTTGGTAAATTGATTTATCTCTGAAGGATTTTTCAGGAAGCAATGAATAAATAAATGAAATTATTTTCCACCCCTCTGACTTGATGATATCTGTGAAGTGAAAAGTGAAGTTCTCCATATCCACATCTGAACCAATGAAGCATCAATAATTTAAATCTTGGAAAACATATATCCGCTGTTATGTATAAGGTAGGTCAAGTAGGTGGTAAAATGCTGTCATAATGCGTTTAGAAAGTTTGGGGGAATATACCAAAGTGTGTGCATATTGATAATTAACTGATTACAGAGAACATAGATTGATATTTAATCAAAAAATATATAAACAGTTATTATTTTAGTTGTATGCATGCAAACAAATACTCAATTGAGATTTATTATGGACTATCATTATTTCATAGATTTTTCTGTTCTAAGAAACTTAGGTCTACAGAACTTAAAATTGACTGATAAGCTTGAACTGCCACAAACCACGGCGATAAAATAGGGGACACTAAGATGTATCCTTAGTAACACGTCTAATTGTAATTCTGTCTGCTTGAATGATTAAGAAACCAGTTATGATAATGTTCACTCATCAGAACAATAGTTTCACCTCTTCACCGCTTCAATATTAAAAAGTAATTACGAGTCCAGTGTCAGGTCATTGTAAATGAGCACTAATGTGTAAAAACATATCAATGCTATTTATCATATTTCTATGGAACCTGTCTGTCAGGGCAAGGGCAAAGTTTATCCATTTGTCCAATAGTTTCTCCGTCACTTAGTCACCACAATGGGCTATGAACACACTTGATCTAACTGTGCCTAAAATGTTTTTTTTCTTTTAATGTTACATCTATGTGGTTAATTGGTAACAGTGGGAGCCGCCTGAAGCATGTGAAAGGAATAATTTCCCAAAAATGAAAACCTCCAACTTTCCAAGTTTTCAATAGTATCTGAATGCAGACTTAGATTTGCAAGCTGAGACTGCATATCTCAGAGATGCAATGTCAGACACAATGCACTCAATGGAGCTAGTGACGTCACTGTGAGGGGTAGGGTTAGAGGTGGGGTTAGGTTTGGGCATTAAAAGCATTGCATGCAGCTCAGATTGCAACTGCACAGAGTCTTCATTCAGACCCCTCTCCAAGTTTTGATACTGGTTGTTCCAAACCAGTTTGAGTTATTTTGTTCTATTGGACACAAAACTAGATTTTTTGAAGAATGTTGGAAACCTATAACTACTGACTTCCATAATAGGACCTGTTTGATTTATTTTGGAACAAGTCAAGGGAGGGTTAATGATGACAGACATTTCATTTTTGGGTTAACGATGCCTTTAAATATGAAATGTTCAAATCTTGAGCTACTCTTATTTGTGGAACTGACTCGGAAGTAGGGTTGGGTACCGAAACCCATTTGTAACCGGTCTGCATTGGACCGAATCAGCATATGAATTTCAGTGCCTAATTTCGGTGTCACTGGTGCTGCGACAAGGATGTAAGAAGCACCAAGGGGTGCATCAAATGTTCCAAATCCTTTCAAGCTAGTTGTTATTAAGCCTATTATTAAGAAACCACAACTGGACCCCAGCAACTTAGCTAATTATAGGCCTATTTCAAATCTTCCATTTATGTCTAAAATACTAGAAAAATTTGTTTCTGCCCAGTTATGCTCTTTTCTGCAGATGAACAATGTTTTTGAAGTGTTTCAGTCAGGTTTCAGGCCTCATCACAGTACAGAAACCGCAATTAGTGAAAATAACCAACGATTTACTCTTAGCTGCTGACCAAGGGTGCATCTCGTTATTAGTTTTACTTGATCTCAGTGCTGCATTTGACACCATCGACCACAATATCCTCATAGATCGCTTAAATTCTACAGGCGTCCAGGGACAGGCTCTGCAATGGTTTAAGTCATACTTAACTGACCGTTACCAGTTTGTGAATATAAATGGACAGCTTTCACAGGTCAGGCCAGTACAGTATGGGGTGCCTCAAAGATCAGTTTTAGGCCCTTTGCTGTTCAAAATATGCATGCTACCCCTGGGAGACATTATAAGAAGACACGGGATCAGCTTTCACTGCTATGCAAATGATGATACTCAATTATATATTTCAACAAAACCTGATGAGACATCTGAACTATCTAAGGTAACTGAATATATTAAAGATGTTAAAGACTGGATGACCAACAATTTCCTTCTCTTAAATTCAGACAAAACAGAATTATTACTTGTTGGGCCTAAATCCTGTACACAGCAGATCTCACAACTCCACCTGAAATTAGAGGGACACAAAGTTAGCATTAGCTCTACTGTAAAATATCTGGGTGTTATACTAGACAGCAATTTAACTTTTGAAAATCATATCTGCCATGTCACAAAAACCGCCTTCTTTCATCTGAGAAATATTGCTAAGTTACGAAGTATGCTATCCATCTCAGATGCAGAAAAGCTAGTTCATGCTTTCATGACTTCTAGGCTAGATTACTGTAATGCTCTGTTCGCTGGTTGCCCAGCATCCTCTATTAATAAACTTCAGCTAGTACAAAATGCAGCTGCCAGAGTTCTTACCAGATCTAGAAAATATGATCATATCACCCCAATTTTATCCTCCTTACACTGGCTGCCTGTTAAGTTCGGTATTGATTATAAAATATTGCTTCTCACCTATAAAGCTTTAAATAATCTAGCTCCTGTTTATCTAACCAAGCTTCTGTCTCGCTACAATCCAACCCGCTCTTTAAGATCTCAAAACTCAGGGCTGCAGGTAGTACCTAGAATAGCAAAGTCGAGTAAAGGTGGTCGAGCCTTCTCATTTATGGCTCCTAAACTCTGGAATAGCCATCCTGATAATGTCCGAGGCTCAGACACACTCTCTCAGTTCAAAACTAGATTAAAGACCTATCTTTTTAGTAAAGCATACACTCAATGCATTGCATAACGGTATGATGCATGAATGTGCTCCACGCAAGTTTTTGCATCTCGTTTATATACACTATGAACAGCAGCTACGCTAATTATTCTCTTTATTCTCTATTTCCACCTGGGGATACTCATCCCGAGGCCCCCAGAGACTATGCAGTGCCACTAATGCAATCCAAGACCTGTGAAGAGATGATCCCAAGGTTTCCATAATCCCGGACCAGGCCGTATCCTGAGCAGCTGCTGTGGTGGTCATGGAGGAGTGGAGAGCATGAGACTGATTCCTGTGAGACCCCAGTGACAGACGAGTCATAGGAGAAATGGTCGTGCCCAACTGAGCCTGGTTTCTCTCGAGGTTTTTTTTTTTCCTTCACTTTCGCAAATTGGTGAAGTTCGTTCCTCGCCGCTGTCGCCACTGGCTTGCATGGTTCGGGACTTGTAGAGCTGCGCATCGATGGATTTGCTCTTCAGTGTTTGGACTCTCAGCAGTGAAAATTAAACCACACTAAACTGAACTTAAACTCTAAAAACTGAACTGACACTATTTCAATTCACTATAATCTTCTATGTGAAGCTGCTTTGACACAATCTACATTGTAAAAGCGCTATAGAAAAAAAGATGAATTGAATTGAATTGAATTGAATCAAAGGCACACATAAGTACGCGCTGTGTCACACCATCTTTAAACATTTAATTCTAAACAACTTTGAGGGATACGGACACCGTCATCGATGTTAGGCAGAAAAAGCTGAACACTATTGGCTGCTTGTCTGCTGATGACATCACTGACAGCGTTTCAAGCTTTCAAGGGAGCATTTAAAAACATCAGCTGATGCATCAGCGGATCAATCGCTCATCTGCAAGGTTCAAGATGTGGCTTTAACACTAAAACTACCGAGGCAGTCAGAGAGTTTTTAATTTTTGTAATTTAATAACTCTTTGAAATAAAACTGACATATCTATAATACCCTGACGTTTCCTAAATATCTGTGTATTTCTTTCCAACATTGTCATTTTTTTTAATTACAAAACAGAAAAGAACTGAGTATTTCTACCTTTATTTACCATATAGGTCAAAATGACTGCATGCCTGTCTGCTTCTTTACATATGCGTGCCTTTTTGCCTAGAAACTTCCTGCTAACATAAACATAACTTTCCGATAGCAAAAACATAAATTTACTTCAGATATATCTTTCAAAAGAGCATATTCTGTGCCGCGAAATAGCTCTGAAAGTGAAAATGAAAGCGAGGCCCAGACCTTTGTGGATGTTCTACTGTCTTAACTACATATTTATAGGTTGTATTACCAAAAAGATAATATTTGTAGGGTAATGGTGTCATAAAATATGATGACAGACATTCAAAGCTTAATTTTAATATTTTAAGCTTTGAAAGTAAATATGCCGTGACAATATGATGTGTTATATGAGAACGGTCAGAATGAATGCTATGGTAATACTAATAGGAAAGACTATAGAATACACTTAAAGGGACTTTGCTAATAGTTATAGAATTCTAGTTCCACTGTTAATATAGCCTACTCTCATGTCCGTGTTAACGCAGAATGAAGCGAGTGCATCGATGCCCATTCTGTCCAATCACAGACGTTTCTGTTGAGCTCCTGAGCACACGGCCATTCAGCTCATGCTGATATGCTCTCATTGGCTGCAGCTCGTCACTACATCTGACCGCACGTGAGGTCGAGTTGGCCGACTGCTCTGGAATATTCAGCATGCTAGATATTGGATTTTCGTCTGATTTTTCCCCGATCACAGCCCGATCTGTCGGCGAGCTCGTTAACTTCCAAATCGGGCTCAAATCGGGCTTAAAATCCTGTAGTGTGAACTAGGCTTAAGCGATCTAAAGTGTGATTTTACAAGCAAGGATTCTGACACACCAACATGCAGCAGATGCTTTACAAAAGTTGCGTGTAAGGGGGGAAACACGTCAAACTTCTGAAATTTGAGGGCTCATGTCTTTGACAGCTTGTGACATCATCTGGCACTTTCAGTGAGTACGTTTACATAGACACCAATGCTCTGATTTTAATATGATTAAGATAATACTCTGATTAAGAGTCTACCATGTAAACAGCGATTTTTGATTACCTTAAAGGACCACAGACACCCGCGTCACGAAATGAATGAGCTGCATAACGTGTGTGAGTGTTGCTGTTGATATTAATATAATTTAGAAATTTTATAATATTGTGATATTCAAGATTTGTGATTTATACAGCACCGGATAACTCAAAACAGCAACCACAAGTCTCTCCTCCATCTTCAAAAGTCTCCGTAGTTGTCTTGACAACACAAACACTGCAGGCACCTCAACGGAAACTCCGCCTCTGCTTTCATTTGATTGAAGAATGAAAAAGACGCGACTGACATGCTTTTTCCGCTCAGAGTGAACTTTTTTTCAACTGCAAGCGCACAGCACGAAACGGCAAAAATGCAAGGCGCAGCAGGCGGTTAAAACGCGAGGCACGCAGGGCGCATAAGCAGCGTGCAAAACGCTCGCGCCCGTTAGTAAATCATTCAAAAAAGGTGCCTCTCAACGCATGTGATTGGCCCCTTACATTATATTCTCATTCAATACCTCAGTTTGTCATGGGGACATGAATGAAATGTTCCTGAATGAAATTTAAACTGCAGTTAAAGTCGAAAATGTAAAAATTTAATTACATGAAACTGCGGAGGAAGCGTGGATAGCCTGGTGACGCAATGACATGTAACACATGTAAATGTATCACAAGCCCCAACCCTAGAAAAAAGGAGTTCACTCTTTTGATGACAGCTATTCCACAGGTTAGTAGTAAGCTAATGTAATGTTAATTGTATAATGCAAATCTTGCATTCATGCTAACAAACAAATGATCAAAATAAATATATTAATGCAATTCAAATATATAAAATATGAATTGATGTATACTTTAAACTTATTATAAATATATAATTATATTGTTCATTTATAATGATTTTTTTTGTTTTTTGTCAAATAATTTTGTGGCTCAAAAGTATCGGTTCAGGCACCGTTTTGGCACCGGTACCGTTTTAAAAGTATCGATTTAGCACCGGTATCGAAATCACCCCAAACGATACCCAAACCTACTCGGAGGGATATCTGGCACTAAGACTAGATGGAATGAGCAACTCTATAGAAATGTATCATGCGTCAGATATGTCAAGTAATCCTAAAATCTACAAAAAAGTGTGTCTTATAAGCATGTTTGTGAACTTTAATCCCAGTACTTCAGAAGCTTTGAAGGCATTTCTGCCAAGAGCTACTCTTATAAATTTGAATAGTACCATACATCATTGTGCCAAAGTATTACTGAGGGTAATGAAGTGTGAAGTGCAAGAGGAGCTGTGTTCTGTCATAAGAAGTAGGAGGAAGCTTTTCTCCTGCAGTGGAGGATTGTGGTTAGCCTTTCGGCAATCATGGACGAGTTCATCACACCTTCAACTGTGGGAGAGATAGTAAGCCTGAGTTACAAAAATGTTAAAGTAAGCTGTAATTTAACTGAATAGCACACATACTGGCGTCAATCATCTCTCTGAAGAAGATCTTTAGAACACAAGTACAAGTTTCCTGCTTTGAAGAGCACAGACTGGCTAACTGAAGGAAGCGTGAAGCCACTCTAATTCGGAAAGAGTTTTTTTTATTTGCATGTGCCACTGTGTTGGTCTTTTGTTTTTTTCTGCCATGCTTCCTTGCTCTTTGAGAAGATTAGCATTTGGTTTAGCACTGATTCACTACTAAGTCTCTGTGTTGAAAGTGTCCTTCTCAACATCTTGAAAGAGAAGGATTTGCTCAACCAAGAATGTTTGGTGGGACAAGTATTCCCAATGTCTGTTTGATGGAAACACAATTATTATTCAGCATCGAAGGCTGACAGAATATCTTTAGATCTGGGAAGACAAAAAAGGGAAACTGAATCACAAATCCTTCTAATCTCCAAGCTCATTACATTGAGTGTTTTTTGTTTCAAAGGGTTGAATGTTTCCATGAAATGCACCTACGTTGTGATCGAAACATCACTGAACTCTGATTGTGTTTACATGAAAGGGTTAGTGGATGGATGTCCTCATTCTCTTTTGATTAAACATCAGCAGTGAGTTTTGCTAATCTTATGGCTGTCTTCCTTGAGTCTGTTTGATGCCAGAATTAGGTTTATTTGCTTGGTGTAAGACCTACTTTCTGAACTCGAACAAAAGAACCTGTACCAGAATATTCCTGAATAGCAGGCCTAGTGTTCCAGTAGGGTTTGCAAATTGTATGAAAGCAGTTTTGCCAAATTTGCAAAAGCATACCATTGCTGATGATGTGCAGTGTGGATATTTTAGTCCAATGCGTTTATTTTTGCTGGTTTTCTTTGTATGGCTTAAGAGATCTGCTGCCATTATTTGAATCTTTAGCAAATCATCTTCAGCAGAATGCACAGGCAGTCACCGTCGACTGTAACATTAGGCCTGGAGTAGACATTTGCTGTCAAAGAAAATGAAGAGAAAAATGTATAAGCTGAAACAGAGAGTTTGGAGGGGCATAATGTCCAAGAGAAAGGGGAATCTGGTTTGCTTGCACTGATGGTGCATTTTGAAGGTCTGTGGATTAGAGTGGTGAAGCAACTATAAATCCCAAACTCTGAAAAGAATGGGACTTGATGGCCCTGGCAAAGCATTGTTCTATTTTCCTCCCCATTTACAAAAACTGCCAATCGGGTTTAATCTATATCAACTCTGCCATTCAGGGTTGTTGAGCTCAACCACATCAGACTCATGACTGTCACAGTCTATAATAGTAATACTGAGTCTGACTCACAGGCGGCACGGTGGCTCAGTGGTTAGCACTGTTGCCTCACAGCAAGAAGGTCGCTGGTTCGAGTCTCGGCTGGACCAGTTGGCATTTCTGCGTGGAGTTTGCATGTTCTCCCCGTGTTCGCGTGGGTTTCCTCCGGGTGCTCCGGTTTCCCCCACAGTCCAAAGACATGCGTTATGGGTGAATTGGATGAACTAAATTGAGTGTGTGTGTGTGTGAATAAATGTGTATGGGTATTTCCCAGTACTGGGTTGCGGCGGGAACGGCATCCACTGTGTAAACATATGATGGAATAGTTGGCGGTTGATTCCGCTTCTGGCGACCTTTGAAATAGAGACTAAGCCAAAGGAAAATGAATGAATAAATGAGTCTGACTCACCATTTCTCTGCTTTAAAATACAGCTTTCATAGTAATTCAAATGGGTCCAATATGGTTTGTGGTTTGAACCCACTTGCGAATATGATCTGTGCCGTGAATTTACAATGTCTAGATCTATATAGAACTATTTACACTATACTGTGTGTAACAGATTTCATTTTGAATCTCCTAGCTCCCTGTAAACTGATTGTGGATGCATTTGAACAATGAATTTCCCCCCTTGGGGATAATAAAGAATTCAGATCAACACAAATTGGCTACCATTTAATATTTTGTTTTATTTTAAGTGTTCAGGCAAACCTTCAATTTAAACGTTTTTTTTTTTTTTTTACATGGATACATTAGCAATGCATCAAATATGGGATGTATAAATACTAGAAAGCCTGTGATTGGTCGGAAGATTTGATGAGAAACTGAAGTAAGGTGAAGCAAGAAATTGTTGATTAATTTGGCTAGAAGTGAATCTTCTAAATGTAAATTGTTTCACTGTTTTGGATCACACTAGATTATAGATTACCTAAATGCTTGGTGTGCTTTAGAATAAGAACACCTACAACAAAACTTGATAATACTTTATTTTAGGTCACAATTCACACTATTAACTACTGGATATTACTAAGATATTCACTGTTTATTCGTAGCTATAAAGTATGATCTTATTCTACATCCCTAATCCTACCCAAAACCTCAACCCATCTACTGCCTTACTAACTATTAACAAGCAGATAATTAGTAGTTTATTGAGCTAATAGTCTTAATTAATGGTTTGTTAATAGCATGAATATTGACTTAGAATAAAGTGTTACCAAAAACTTTATTTTCATTTCAGAGGAACTTTAAGAAACAATGTCATCATTCATGGGCAGGTGAAAAGGCACCAAGACAATCCTGTGTGCTTTGTCACACAGTCCCAAACCCTTTGGCTTTATTTCACCCATTGTTGTGGTCCCTAGAAGTGTCAAGTAGGTGCCTGCTCTTCTTTTTCTGGTCCAGATCCAAAATAAGCATTATTAAGTGTCTCAACATGAGCTGGACTTATCCATGGTAGCTTAGATTCTCTTCAGGTTCTCTTTTTCAAACAGCGACGACTCCAAATACATGCAAAAATGAAGAGTGGTCTCCAAAAGAGAGTAATGTTATGACAGTGGCATACTGAGATGTATCTCTTAACTAGCTGCTCCTAATAAGTTCATTGTGTTTGGGAGCTTGGCTTTGAAAGGTTATTTAATGAGGCTGTGCGATACTGATGAAGGGAGAACACTTTCTATTTTTAGCACCATCTCCTGAGTCATTACGTAGCGACAGTGGTAAACTTGTCATTTGTTCTCATGTAGATAACACAAGTTTAAGACCGTTTTGAGCTACATAAAACTGAATAGGAAGAACTGAACTGGGGAACTAAGAAGTTTAACACTAGCACAAATGGGCATTGCTGTGTAGAAAAGTATTGTGGATAACAAGTCCAGAAGTTGAACTGAGAGAAACCAGTGACCATGCTGAGATGTTGAACTTGTTGATGAGTCATCGTTTTAAATAGAGATGCAGAGAAGGTATGTGGCTGATTCCACATGTGTATTATTATTTTCCGCTGAGACCTGTGGTAGAAGTTAATAAGGACTTTATTCATAGATTCCGGCGGTACATACAGTAGGTTGTTGTAATTGTTCCTCATGGTGAGTCTCAATCTGTGCTTCACTGCAGGGCAAAACTTCATCTCTGCGGTATTACTAAGTGTGCGTCAAATGTTGCAAGTAAGGTCAAACGCATTACCACAGCACACTATGATCCCGAGTTTAGTACGTTGTCTGGTTTTAATTGGGATGTTGAGGCTACAGGGCTGTTTTGACCCGTTGGCCATTTGATTCATGCTGTCTCCAGTGGGCATCCATCCCAGCAGACCTCATAGTGGATATAGAGCAGGCCGCCACATAATCCATAATCCCCTCTTTCTAAGACTGGCTGCAGACTTTGTCTGTTAGTGTCTGTAGTTTTTTTTCTTCTTCTCAGAGCTATTCATTTATATAGCACAGTGAGGGATGTGTATAAAAAAAAAACTATGTAAAAAAAGAAATATGTCTGTTAAATTTAATCATATTTTCTCTTGTGTGCTTAGCTATTCTCTTACTTCTATTACAGAACATCTACTGCTGAGTAATTTACATGGAACATTCTACTGTGGACAAAAAGATTGCTGATTAAATTTCTTTAAATTAAATTAATTACACTGTGGAGTGGCACGGTGGCTCAGTGGTTAGCACTGTCAACTCACAGCAAGAAGGTCGCTGGTTCAAGTCCCGGCTGGGCCAGTTGGCATTTCTGTGTGGAGTTTGTATGTTCTCCTTGTGTTGGTGTGGGTTTCCTCTGCGTGCTCCGGTTTCCCCCATGAACTAAATTGACCGTAGTATATGAGTGTGTGAATGAGAGGGTGTTTTCCCGTGCTGGGTTGCAGCTGGAAGGGCATCCGCTGCATAAAACATATGTTGGAATAGTTGGCGGTTCATTCTGCTGTGGCAACCTCTGATAAATAAGTGACTAAGCTGAAGCAAAATTAACGAATGAATAATTACACTGTAAAAAATGCTGGATTCCACACAATCGATGTGTGTTGGGATAACATGAAGCTTATTAGTTTTTACAAATTTAAGTAGATTGAAGAACTCAAGAATTGTGTTGTTTTAGCTCTTTTTAAATAAGTAGTTAGAACAAACAGGAAACATTGTTCTTTTGAGTGTATTTTTGCTAAGGGTCTAGGTGTGAGTAGTTGTAACTCAAATTCACAAATTCACTACAAATTCACAAAAGGACATTTTGGGGTGCTTGAGGGTCCTAACCCTGATTGTGTATTTTCAATACAAAAACCAGGCAATCTATTTCAAAAACACAATAAATTGAGAACTCATGGATTTGTAGATTTTGCAAAATGGCTAAGTTGCTATTTAAGGTAGCAATTACAGAGATTGTGACACTGATGGTGGGGATATAGGGGAAGCCTGTTGGTCAAATTATCACATTTAGTACACTAAAAATAGACTTTTGTCTCACCTCAGACTATTTATAAAGAGATTTCTGTGTGGAGTTTGCCTGTTCTCCCCGTATTCGCGTGGGTTTCCTCTGGGTGCTCAGGTTTCCCCCACAGTCCAAAGACATGCGCTATAGGTGAATTGGGTAAGCTAAATTGTCCGTAGTGTATGTATGTGTGTGAATGAGTGTGTATGGGTGTTTCCCAGTGATGGGTTGCATAAAACATATCCGCTGCATAAAACATATGCTGGATAAGTTGGCGGTTCATTCCGCTGTGGCGACCCCAGATTAATAAAGGGACTAAGCTGAAAAGAAAATGAATGAATGAATGAATGAATGAATGAATGAATGAATGAATGAATGAATGAATGAATGAATGAACGAATGAATGCATGCAGCGTTTCCATCCAACGAGTCAAAAAGAACACAATTGTGACTTCCTGATAAACTGGCAGCAAATATCAAAAAAAGACTTAATTATTTTTCTTATAATAAATTACTTGCTCCTCAGAAGACTCTGTTGGAGCACAGACACTCAAGACAGTTCTGGAGGTAATAATAATAATAATAATAATAATAATAATAATAATAATACTGAATGACTGTGATGATGGTCTGCCCACTGGTTTGTCCATTAATGTTGTCCATTGCACACATACTGTATTTATCGTCACATGATCTCTTATAACAAAATCACATGACCTTTTTATGCGCATACTGGAAGTTATATAGTTAAAGAGTTTCCATCTTAGTTTTTGTGCATTTTTTTCTTATTGAATAAAAGGTTTATCCTCCACAGTTGTGTGCATTTTCAAAAATTATGTGCATCTTGGTGTTTCTATCAAGCAAATTTTTATGCGATAATCCAAAACGCTCATAAAAATAGGTGGATACCTATAAACATAGCTATTCAGAGATATTGTTGAGATGAATAACACTTATATAGAAGCACCTACCTGATCCCTATTGTAAGCCTAATCTTGACAAAAACTGTAAACTTGTACCTCAAATCTGATGCATGGTTGCAATGTTGTTCCGGGATCAGCAAAGTTCATATTACATTATTTCTCGATAAACCTAGTGTTTGTAAATTGTTCTCAAATTGTGATTTCCACTGTATTTTTATTTTGTTTTTGCTTCTTCTTCCTGTTAGCATAGTCACCATGTCAGATTATGTGATTTTACTTCTAAATGTGTTGTGGAGATGAAACTTGTGAGACTACACTTCCTGACTAATCCCCATGTATGAACCTGATTTCCAGAAACAAGAGCATGAACAAATATTGGCTACTATTATTATTTTTTATTTTTACACAATCACACCAAGCTGCACCACTGTCACTTTATATCAAATGTATCATAACAAAATTAAGCTGATATTATGTAGTCTGAACCCAGCATTAGAGAAACATTTGCTTTCCTAAATCTCAAACAGAAGAGCATGGTGCTAGCAGTGCATAGGTTGTGGGTTTGATTTCAAGGAAAGCAACAACTGATAAACATGAATGAAGCAATAAGTTAAAAAATGCAAGTGTCAGTTTGTTCTCCAGTATTCCATTTGTCTTTAGTAGAAACTAGAAATTTTTCAACATAGGCTCATTCTGAAAACGTAGCCCTATATATATTTCTGGAGATCGCAAATTATGTAGCCAGAAGTACGTATGGCTGCATTTCGTCTTTAAAACGAATGCTACAGGGTGGCTTTCCCGCTGTTACCAGTTTGTCCAGTTAGCTCGCCATGTACGTTGGCGGACTTGAGACGCAGAGAGAAGTTTACCACGATGACGAGGTTCGAGTCCGGTGAAGAACGGTTCCAGAAAGCAGGTAAGACAAAAACAGAAGCCAAAAAATAAAATAAACTAGTAAATAACAGTGAGAATGTGGTAAAATCTGAAAAAGTGGTAAAAATCAGGAGAGGGCTTTTCTTTTGCTTTTTAAAACTGTCAGCTGGGTTTAGGGAAGTGGGTGGGCGCGGGTCAATCGGTGCTTTTGAAAACACTATTGGCTGGGTTTAGGGAAGGAGGAGGGTGGGTCAGTCGATCGATCGGTCAGTCAGTTCGTCAGTCGACAGCGGCCTCTGGTGGAGAAATTTAAGATCTAAAAAAAAAAAAAGTACACAGCAGCCTCTGGTGGATTCGTGAAAACAAAAACTGCAAAAAAAACGTACCTCCTGGGATGTATCCAGAAATGTATATAGCGGTACATTTTCAGTATGAGCCTGGGTTGAAATTTTACCATTTTTATTTAATTTAGTTTTTCTTTACCATAATCAAATACAATCAGCACAAAATGAATATGGAAACCGCAAAGCCATTTATTTTACATTTGGGAATAGGTGTCACCCTTTATGTCATTTTTTTTTTTTTTTTTTGTGACCTCTTTGTGTTTTTAATTCATGAACTCAGAATATAAACTGCATTCATGCTGTGTTCGCTGACTCTTTTGGCAGGAAGGACACCGATACTGATGTATGTGCCATTGGAATGAACAATACACTTCACGAAATTATTGAAAGGGTCACAGGTTTTCCCCAAGAATGTGACATATTACACAGTGGGAGATTTTGTAAGACATGCAGAGGAATAGCCTGGGGAAGTGACGAGCATTAAACAACTGGAAATAAAAGCTTTCTGTAGTAAGCACCTGCTGTCTACTTCTGATTTTACTCTGACAACCACTCACTGTTCCTAAGAACTGAGCAAAAAAAGAGCCAAAGAAGGTCAGAAAGCCTGAGGGCTAATGTAAACACAACTAAATCAGCATGTAATGTAACTCACCGGCACCTTTATTAGGTACAGCTTGTGTGTATAATGTTAGACTCCCTTTTGCCTTCGGATCTGCCTTAACTGTTTCAACAAACTGCTTCAAAAAAGAGATTTTGTTCTATATAATACTGTAGCATTTTGTACTCTGTGCAGATTGGTCAGCTGAACATCCATATGGACCCTTTTCACATTTCTGGGTTTCTCAGCAGCGGAAGTCATCATAGTTGGATATACTTAGAGCGCAGTAATTGGGAGAGTACAACAATTTTTTTTTTACAATCATATTTGCTGAAATAATACAAAAAGTCTATGATGGTGTTATCAAGGCCTTCAGAAAAAAAAAAAAAAATGGTGTGAGACTGATAACGGCAGCCAGATGAGAGAATAACATCAAATTTACTGTCCTGCATGCCTCATAGAAGCTTCATTAGAAATACCTTGCACAAGCGGTAATTCGTTGTTGTTTTTTGTAATTTGATGCAAAGATCATATAATATATACGTAAATACATATAAATGTACATACCTTTTTTTTTTATCAAAATATTAAAAACTTTTAAGGATTTAAGTTTATGATGACCGTTAAACGCGTCTTGTGAAAAGGGTCCATTGTGAATCTCCTGTTCCAAAATATCCCCAAGGTTACCACTATCGGATGTATAAATAAGGACTGCGTAGTTATTTCAGTATGGTGAACATATTACCATGTTCAGAAAATCAGTTTGAGCTGATTTGAGCTCTGTGATATGAGATGGTATCCCGTTAGAAACAGCCATCACAATATGGGAACACTGTAGTCATAAAGAGATGAACATGGTCAGCAACAATACTCAGGTAGACTGTGGGTCAGTTGGTACAAAGGGACCCAAAGTGTGCTGAGGCTGCATTCTTCAAAGGCCATTTGTGTCACCACCTGAAATCAAACAAATAAAGAAAGAGATGCAAAAGTATTTTTCCCAGAACTGGGTTGTGGCTTGAAGGGCATCTGCTGCATAAAACATATGCTGGAATAGTTGGTGGTTCATTCCGCTGTGGCGACCCCTGATAAATCAGAGACTAAGCTGAAGGAAAATTAATGAATGAATGTAAAAGTATCACAGAATGGTCCCATGCTACAAGTGATGTATATTAAAAGAGTTTTGGGTGTACTTGATAAGGTTTGGTTCTAAACTAAATTTCATGCATTATTAGATGACCTCACCACTTTAAAAAAGGGCTAATTTTTACAACTCCCACTGTCAGGGCTTTTCCACTTCAGTCTTGTTTTGGTGGCAGAGTTTGGGCATTGGTCTTGGGTTGCCAAGTTTCTCTTATCCTTGTCCTTGTATTGAACATTTGGTCTTGGGGGAGTTTGAGTCGTACATTCTCTTGTCTCTTGTTTTTGTAGAGGGCATGCACCCTTGGGCAGTCTGGGGGTTGCACGCTTTCTCATCTGTGTGTTCCATAGATATATACACTAGATATCGCATATGGACCCTGAACATGCGTCAATACTGCCGCCATATTTGTACAGTGCTCCCAGGACAAATGTCATTAAACCGCACTTAGTCAAGACCAAGCCAATCTGAAGATGCTGCGTACGGGTGTAGTATCGAGCAAACAAGGAAAACTAAGCATAAAGGCAGAACATTTCATAGGTAAGATTTTGTTTTTTGATTTTGTATGTTACAAACTTTTGTGCTCAACAAGTAACGTTATTGATAATAATTCCTGCATTGACCATAAGGCAAAGTAGCACCAACTTGCACTAAATTCTAGGCTTATGCTTGTTTTGTTGAATATAATCAGCAAACAATGTAAATGAAATATGACAACAAGATGCTGCGGTGCCAGAAACCTGTATTATTGTCGGCTAAGTGAAGTAACGGCTAGTTTTTTAAGTAACTTATAAGGGTGCCTGATAACATAACTGCGCCTCAATGTGCATACTGTCCACCCTAAATTAGTGATTATTACAAATGTAAATACCATTTAGATCAGAAAGGTAGATGTGCACATTGAGACACGAGTCGTTCATAGCGGAGATTCATTCAAAAACGAATCGCTCCCTTCATTAGCATTAGGAGTGAAAGCGGGAGAGGGGGTGTGTTTCAGTACATGGATTAGATCAAATTTAAAAGGGAGGGAGGATAATACATTTCCATGTGCACAAACACACACTCTTTGTCGGCAATGCCCATGCGGTCGCTTATCCATCAATGTAGAAAAGTGATATAAAATTATAATTTTCATAATTTGAAAAAATACTGCATACTGGCCACAGGGAATACCCCCGATCATAGATATATGTGTATATATCTTGGGCTCGAGATGGCCAGTGCTCCACTACATCTTAGTCCCACATTCATTTCAAAGGAGCGCTACCCTGTACTAAAATGGCAGCTCTATTGACGCATTCCCTCCAATAGACAGCAATAGCGTAGGCAACATCTAATGTAAATATCTATGTGTGTGTGTTATATAATACATCCATTCCACATATGCGAACTCACGGTAGGTGTCCTTTCACTTGTTGTGTGCTTATGTTTTGCGTTCTGTCTTGTGTTGGCATGTAGCACCTGGCCAATCCATTCAGCCAATCTCCGGAACTGGCAGGAGCACTTTTAGCCTAGTTTAGCATAGATCAATGAGCCCATTTAGATTCCAGCAGGCACAATGATATTATGCAGCACCTGAAAATCAGCTAACTTTGAATCAATATAACCAACGTGACCACCTGCTTGCATGGACTTACACTTGGAAGTTACCTAGCTGAGGACTACAGAAGTCAACATTTGAAGTGGATCAAAAAGAGTTATAAAAATTTTAATTGCAATTGGAAGTTACCTAGCTTGGGACTACAGTGGTCAAAATTTGAAGTGGATTTGAAGTAAAAACATTGATCAAAATTGTCCTAAGACAAGAATAGGTGTTGTACAATATTCATAGGTTGAAAGGTTGTGATCCACTTCAAATGATGACTACTGTACTTTCAGACTCTGCATAATATCATTGCGTCTGCTGCAGCCATGGTACTATATTATATTTCGTTGATTATTATGCTGGAATGAGAGTATAGTTTCTATCTATATCAGCCTAGAAAATAGCAACCTTTCATTTTATGCCGGTCTTAGTAAACATTGTAACTACAAAAGAGTCAAGCTTTAAATTATCAAAACTCGGGTCATTTTTGAGCAAAATGCTAATGGTCTAATCCAATTCAATGACATCTGCCAAGCTAAAAGTGTTCCTGCCTGACCCGGAGATCATCTGAATACATTTAAAAATGGTAAAACTCAACAGTTTATCTGTAGGGGAGTTATAAAATTAGAGTTTTTTGTTTCTTTAAACAAAAATCCCAACTTTCAACATTAGTCTTTCACGAAGCTACTAGTGAAGCAGTTCACAATGACTCATTGTAAAGAAATTTACACTCTTTTCTCTGAGGTAAATACAGTATATGGGTTGTACTCATGTTCATCTGTCAAATATCATTCTGAGTGTCATCTGACAACCAGAATTCCAGTCCAGAGAAAAATGTACTTGGTTGAGCAACATACAGTAGATACATATTTTTTTTGTGGATTTGTAGTGTGATTTACTGATCTTGATTTATCAGTATGGTGGCAACACTTGGAACATATGGAATGTGTCACATGGGACCAATACATTTGCATCATATTTCAGAAAGCTTCCTGCCAGTTTCTTTTCACTGCCTAAATGGACACTGGAACTGCATTTCAAAAAAGTAAGGAGGGTACTGGAACAATACCAGGCTGGGTAAACAAAGACTTTTCATTTTCCCATGAACTTTTCCTTTAAGACCCAGATGGCCTGGGTGCCACATCCAAAAACAGGGCATAACAAAGCTAACTGGAAAAAAATCTTGACCTCTTGAGAGGCGAGTCTCAGAGGTGTATAGCAGATTCTACTGTATATTCTCATCTATTTCTCCAAGGAACGGTGTAAGTGTAGTCTCAAGATTACTTACGCTTATCTTCCCCCAGAGGATGAAAGGGTCCCGGTGGGTTAGATTACAGAGACAGCGCAAGAGAAATCAGCTCTATAGCAGTGTCATGAGAAAAGTTATTTTTTCCTGGATAATCTGATCAGAGCTTGCTATTCTATGGGCAAATGGATGTGTGCGATAAATTGGCCTGTTATACTCATGAACTTTTAGAGTGTTTACTGATTTACCGACGATGCTACGGCTTGTCTCTCATGACAGAAGTTTTTGAATCAGTGCCTTCTGTTCTAGTAGGCCATCTGCTTTATTGCTCTTTTGTAGATGGTTTTGATTTAAGTGCTAAATCATTGAGTCGCCTCACCTGTTTTCTTTTATCAGTTTTAGAGGCATTGTAGCTGGGTATTAACCCTCTGAGGTTGACTCTATTGCCGATAATAGACGGCCAAATTTTTAAGCCAGTGCAAAATAAACGCATCAGAATGTGAGAATCAGCACCTCCAAGTCCGAGGCCATGGTGCTCAACCGGATAAAGGTGGTTTGCCATCTCCAGGTTAGAGGAAAGTCCTTACCCCAGGTGGAGGAGTTTAAGTATCTTGGGGTTTTGTTCACGAGTGAGGGAAGGATGGAACGTGAGATTGACAGGCTGATTGGTGCAGCGGCAGCAGTAATGCGGTCGATGTACCGGTCCGTTGTGGTGAAGAAGGAGCTGAGCCGAAAGGCAAAGCTCTCGATGTACTGGTCAATCTACGTTCCTACTCTCACCTATGGTCATGAGCTTTGGGTCATGACCGAAAGAACAAGATCTCAGATACAAGCGGCCGAAATAAGTTTCCTTCGCAGGGTGGCAGGGCGCACCCTTATAGATGGGGTGAGGAGCTCAGTCATCCAGGAGGAGCTCGGAGTAGAGCCGCTGCTCCTTCACATCGAGAGAAGTCAGTTGAGGTGGCTCAGGCATCTGTTTCGGATGCCTCCTGGACGCCTACCTAGGAATGTGTTCCAGGCATGTCCCACTGGGAGGATGCCTTGGGGAAGACCCAGGACACGCTGGAGGGACTATGTCTCTCAGCTGGCCTGGGAACGCCTCGGGATCCCCCCGGAGGAGCTGGAGGAAGTGTCTGGGAGAGGGAAGTCTGAAGTGAAGTGAAGTGAAGTGAAGTGAAGTGAAGTGTAGTGTGG
>CAIGQV010016192.1:3006846-3017565 GCA_903798115.1 Danio jaintianensis
CACGAGTCCAACACTCTAACCACCAGGCCACGACTGCCCCTGTCTGGGGTTCTCTCCTAAAACTGCTGCCCCCGCGACCCGGCCCCGGAAAAGTGGATGAAAATGAATGAATGAATGAAAATAAACACAACATATTTTGGTCATATTTATAAGTGAAACAGATTTAAAAACTGTAAAGTGTATTTTTTTATATATAATTACAACAAAACACAGTTTTCTTTTATTAATAAAGCAGACAGGGAGTGCTTTCTCTATCTGTTCCTTCTGTCAACATGACTTTTTTTGTCCCTGAATATTTGCCTAACATATATGAGAGACACATCTACATAAAGCCTGATAAGTGCACTTTTAAATGAGCCAACTCTTTTTGACAACAAATGTTCTCTGGTTTAGTAATCTGTATGATGTATTTTACAATGTAGTTTAACCCAAACTCAAGTCATTATCTGTAATCAGTTCCCGTCTTCCACCATTCAAACGCCATCACTATTTATACTGTCTTTCTAACAAAAAAAGTGTCTTACCAAATGTAAATCAATATATTGTTTATGCGAATGAGTAAACATGGTGATATCATTTAGTGGTAATCTTTAACCATTATCAATTAGCTATCAACAGCTCCATAGATATATATTTACAATCTCATGTTTAGCCTTATTGTGCTACTGTGTATAGCCTCGGTGACTTATAAAAGTAGAATAATAAAAGAAACACGCATATCCCTGCTTTTCTCAAAAACACAATATCATGTGTATTCTCCTTGTATATTATTGTAGCACAGATTATGCTAAATACAGTGTCACCAGACTTCAGCCATTAATATATTTATAAGAAACGGGGAAAACATAATACAAATATATAACACAAATATCAAGGCATGCCAACCCTTCTCCCCAAAACTCCCTCAGATGCCTATGAGTTAACATTATCACTGTAGAAATAGTATAAATTTATAGCATGCAATCTTGCAATTTTATTTTATTTTATTTTTTCCTCATTTTATCACATCTCAGAGGACTGCATGTCTTTTTATTTTTATCATCAATAGTTTTTGGCAATTGTACAACAAAACTACTTTGTTTCAGTTCCTTAGGTTAGTCACATAAGGCGTTTTCTGATTGGCCCATTTGCAGGGTTCACTGTTTTTTTTACGATTCCCTGAGCATGGGAGTTCACTTGACTTGACAAATGTGTTCATTCAGGATCCCCGCAGTGGAGAAACTCTAGTCACACAAGTTAGAGGAGCTTGAGGTCTGACAACATAATATTCTTGTAAATGCAAATCCAAAAATAAATAAATAAATAAATAAAAAAACGGGGGCAACACAGTGGCTCAGTTGTTAGCACCGCAAGAAGGTCACTGGTTCGAGTCAGTTGGCATTTCTGTGTGGAGTTTGCATGTTCTCCCCGTGTTGGTGTGGGTTTCCTCCGGGTGCACCGGTTTCCCCCACAGTCCAAACACATGCAGTACAGGTGAACTGAATAAACTAAATTGGCCGTAGTGTATGTGTGTGAATGAGAGTGTATGGATGTTTCCCAGTACTGGGTTGCAGTCGGAAGGGCATCCGCTGTGTAAAACATATGCTGGATAAGTTGGCCGTTCATTCCGCTGTGGCGACCCCTGATGAATAAAGGGACTAAGCTGAAGGAAAATGAATGAAATGAAAATAAAACGGCTAATTCATTTATTATACATTTTATATAATACATACGGGTGTATTATTTTGTTATAATAAAAGAAATACTCAATTTTTTATATATCTAAAACGAAAGATACACATCTGCTGTTGTGTTCAATACAAAAATGCACATAATGTGGTTATAATAAATGTGTTTTATCTTATTGAACTGTAAACATGCTATTTGCATTTTAATGGCCATCTCACACACTTTATAGCCGTATACAACTCACACCTGCTACTATCATTGCTGTAAATTCCTTTCTGCAAAACTGATGGGAGAAGAGCATTTAAATGAAGCAACAAAATAAATGAAGAAACATGATTTACTTATAGGTTTTATTTAATTATTAGGTAGGACAGTTGTTAAGGTATCCTAGGTGCACGTCATGATTTTGCCAAGTACGATGCGATCCTGGATTAACATCTATGTTGATCCTAGAACATCATTTTTGTTTGAAAATGTAATCCATACCTATTCCCCTTAAATCCAAACATAACTGTAAATTATTCCCAAAATCAGAGGGGAATAATAGTTGGATGACAATCATGTAGAAGTGCATAAACCTAACCGTAAGCCTAAACATAACATAAACTGTAAACGTATCCCTTAATTCTGATTGGCTGATTGGAATGTTGTTTCAGGATCAACATAGATGTTAATCCAGGAACATGTCCTACTCTGTGAAATCAGGTTAGGGATCCTAGGTGGTTTCAATACAATTGTTAGGGTGTTTCTGGATGGTTGCTAGGGTGTTGCCATTAGTCAATACCCCAAGAAAAAACATGTTTTAACTCATTTTGTGCTTGATGTGCTTTGAGCGTGTAGTAAAAGGGAGATTTTTTTTTTATTTGTCCACTTACATATTGTGTGTGTGTGTGTGTGTGTGTGTGTGTGTTAGTACAGGTTTATGCAGTTTACAGGGGCAGAGTTGTATAATAACATGGGTGAGATCTATTTGTACTGTATTACTTCTTATGCTGTGTTCACACCAGACGCGGTACGCGCGGATAAATAGTGCTATTCGCGTGTAAATAGACGCGTGAACATTTTGAGTTTACTCGCTTCATTCACGCGTCAAATCCGCTTTATTCGCACTTCAAATTCACTGAGCAATAGACACGGATTCACATCATGGGCGGGGCATCTGTCTGCCCGGTGACTGTAGGTTTGTTGCTAAATGGCTAACATGGATTTTATTGAGAGGATAGCTGTGTTTATGTGCTTTAGGAAGGCTGATAAACAGTGTCGATTCATTCTGAGCCATGTCTGAGTCCACTAGATCCATTCTGAGGTGCATCCAGCTCTGTGAGCTCATCAACTCCTCCAGAAACTATACCTGGATGATGGAAGCTTTCAGCAGTGCTTCAGATTGAGCCGAGCCCAGTTTGAGGAACTGTTGTCCGGTGTCAGCAGGAGGATTTTCCCCCGGGACACCAACAACAGTTGCTACGTCATAATCACGCCCCTACAAGAGAAAGCTCGTGATTGGTTAGCGCTTCGCGAATGTCCGTTGAAGTTCAGATTTTCCAACTCGAGCGATTCGCACGAAACACGCGTTAAGCACGGCAATCGCGCAAAATGCTCAACTCTCGCCTCATTCGTGCGTATCACGCCGCAGGATGTCTATTCGTGTCTTTGCATTGACTTCACATGTAAATCACTCGTGCTTGACGCTTCTTCCGCATCTGGTGTGAACGCAGCATTAATCCTGGTAATCGTCGAGGGATCGGCATGACCCAAGGTGCATACAATGCGCGTAGCCGTGCATTTATACTTCTGCATGCTGTTTGTGTTGCTCTGCAATAACACTTCCGAAACGCTAGCTGGCAGTAGGTGTTAATGTTCCTCTGTGTCGAGTTTCTTCACTGGTGTTTTGTTTTTTCTGAATGCTACCTTAATGTGCAAGTGGCTCAAACTCATTTTGAGGCGGGAACCGGCAGACGTGCAACAACTTTAATCATGAGGTAAACACAAAACAACAGTTTCCATCTGGACCTCCTTCACGTGACTCCACACTTGTAAACACTTGCTCCATCGGGCTCATGTGGCTCTCACCTCCGCCCACACTTGACAACGCTACCAAGCCGACCAATCACAGAGCTTGCGCTACGCGTCGTTGCGATGTGGTTACATTTTTTGAGAGGTGCGCGTCAGCGTCGCCGACGGCCATGGCGAGGGTAGGCTGCGCCGGAGCATACGCGTGCGTCTAACGCAAAAGTATAAATCAGCCTTTAGCCAGCGGCAGGACGTGGACGCACTGGGGTGCTGTTTTTCAACATGTCAGTGTTTATGAATAGATTACATCAAAAAGAACACGAGTGATCTTGACAAACTATACATCAGTCTAAAGCTACAACCCCTTAAGCATCGATTGCAGCTAGTTGTTTTTCAATGGGAAGCTTATAAAGAATGTATTTGCTAAATTAGTGTAAGTTGTACAGAAAACTCTTATTAGATATGGAGTACATATCATCGTAATAACAAGACACACATTGCTGTACATCATGGTTTATTTTGAAAGGTAAGAGTCCACAGAACAACATCCCATCGAATACATTTAGTCCACTGACACAATAGTGTTGAATTATGGATGGTTATTCGTTTATATCACCGTTTCAGTTGGAGACCTGTTGTTTACTATGTTACTTATGCGCGAAAACGAGAAAAATAAAATGAGACCACGAACTGAATAAAAAGTCAAAGTTATAGTTACTAAAATCTAAACAAAAGTGGTTTACCTGCATTTCAAAATGCTTGAAAAATCATACTTAACAGGGTTTTTTTCACATAAAAAATTTGCCACTGGTTTTCGGTCAAGGTTAGGGGTGGAGTACAGCCATATAAGCCTATGGAGTGTCCCTGTAAACCATTATATTATTGTCATGTGGATGAAAAATCTTTTTTCTAGCTTTTTTCTATTCATGTTCGAATTGAAGACCTGTAATTTGTGTTCTGCAGTCAGCAGAGTCCTAGTAGTTACTGCAGGCAACATGTATCAGCAAATCATGCTTACAGAGAACAGGTGTTAACCCAGGATGCATTGTTGCATTCAACGACAGCTAGACAAAATGCACCGAAATGGAACAGATTTCAGTTCCCGACATCGCCTTAATATAATCTGTCTAGCATAAACAGCATGACTGTCAAAAGTGAGCCAATATACAAAAGCAAGCTTGTGACGGCGAGCAGTATCACAAGATTTAAAATTCGACTTCATCTTTCTAATTTTCAAGAGATTTGCAACTATTTGCAAGTTGTCAGCTTTATGATAATTGAGCATGGCTGTCTATGATTGATATTTCAACTAAAACTCAATTTCATCAGTGTAGATTAGCATTAATAATTCATTAAAGATGGAATCAACTCCTTATTATAGACTTCTCCCGAAAGCCCCAGTTCAACGATTTTACCACACACAAAAGGTAAAGAAAGAATTAAAGCTGTGCGGCAGAGAGAGAGACTCAGCTGAATAGGAAATGGAAAACATATTAAGAAAAGTGTCTTCACGAAAGTCAGACAACATTCCCGTGATGGCTCTTACTACAACCCTTCCTCTGGGTAATAATGCAGTACAAGACTATTCACGGTAAGCACTTAGAATTTGCTCACAAAGTTCCTTTTTATCAGGGCACTGAGTCAGAAAAATGAACCACACAATAGTGATTCATTGTACATTTTTTCCGAGTCATTTTAGAGATATTAACTAATATAATTAGGAGAATAATGTAGTTCATCATATAGCCCTCAGATGAAAATTAGCACCCATTGACGAGTAATAATAGGTGTCAATACTTTATCTAGCAGAAGATGAGGCACACGTGTAGTTTAATTATCAGTTTTGTGGTCCCACATTATTGCTGTTGACAGACAGCTCCATTTACTGAACAATTTCCTTATGGACTCTCATAAGTCTTGACATCGACAACATGGATAAACCTATAGTAAACCTGTCACACTTGTGACCAACACTAGATGCTGTGCTCTTTAATGTCCAAGCCAGTGCTGATGGTTTTAAATCCAAGGAAGTAGAAATGGAGGGGTTGTATTGATGCCAGAAACCAAATGGGAATGACCTGTCAACCCTCCCATTTTTCCCTGGGATTCTCCCATATTTTAACATTCTATCCCATGATTATCCCTTTAAATATTTTTTTGTATTTTTGATCTTTTTTTATGAAAGATTGCAGTAACGTCTACACAGAACCGATCCTCCTTAAATGCAGTGTTCCACCAAACCACCAGGGGGCCACTTGCTCTTAAATTTGAAATAATTACATAATTCAAGACAATTGGGTTGGGGGGGGGGGGGGGGGGTAAATAAACACTTAGAATTGATTATAAAAATTCCTTTCCATTATTCCATAATAGGCATATGCCATAGCACTTCCTATGCAACCTCCGAATCAGTCTATTCATGTGACAGTGAGTGACTGTTGGACGTGCTCCATAATCACAAAGAGACACTGTTCCTCGATCAGCTTCTTTACATGTGATTTGAAGAGGAGCGAAAGTGGCTTCTTTGTGTATGTGTTTATACAGGCAAATACACATAATAACATGTCAATCTTGGTGTGTTTTCAACCAAGCTAACTGTGTCTCAAGTAATATAAACAGTTAGGAAAGTAATGGAATGCTTGTCATTATGGATCTGTGCACTTGGTCTTGAAGTAACATCTCTGTCATTTAATGTAAGTCAAATCCAAAATTTAAATCAGTAATTCGCTGTTTTTCACTAAACAACTATATTTTATAGTTGTTTTAACCAGATATATATATATATTTTATATAATTTAACCAGAATTAATGTTGATTTAAATTATACACTGAAGAAAAAGTTAATGAGACTTGATAACTTGATTCATATTAGGCTGCTATTTTTTAATGATAGTTAGGGTTGTGGGTTATCCCTTATTTTTACATGCCAGTGTTGACAAAACCTTTTTTGGTGGTAACTGACACTAGAGGCTGTGGCCTTTAAAGATGCCATAGAGTGCACTGATTCAATAACTTAATTTTTTATATATAAATACATACTGTAGATATGTGGCCTAAGTAAGTACAAAACACATCCAGAAATGGTTTAATATGCTCATTTATAACCCCAGAAATTACCCCTACAATGAAAACTCTATTATGATTATATTTGGAACGGTCGCAATGCTTCCACTCAAGAGAAATCAAAGCAGAGTGATATGACACGATGCATAAATCTGCATTGAAAACAGTATTGAATGCAGTATATGTGTGTGTGGCCTAATTACAAACACACATGGCAAATTCCACAATATACAAGTTAAATTAACCAAAGATACATTTAAATAGACCTTTTGCCTTTTTTGGGGTGGCTGTGGCATGGCACACATGTTCTCTAGTTTTCAAACTAAGAGTCCCACAAACATAGTAAGTTTCATATGAGCTTAGATAAAATCATTATTGTAATCTCACTAGGAAATGGTGTGGCAAATCAAATACTGCCTGGGGAGTGCATATTAATGAAACTGTGTGTAACATAACAATCTGTATTTTGTTACTCACAGTATGCAATTTCCATTAACTTAACTCTTTATTTTTTATTTTTAGCTATGCTTAAGGTACATCCAGATTAGCATGCTTGTTCGCGTGCCTGTCTTCAAATGCTTGAATGTCATTTGAAGTAAGGTAAGTATATTCAGAAGGGCTACATTGGTGTCATGGCCCATGTGAGAGTGAGATTTAGTGGAGTGAGTGTAACAGAGGCCACCTAGTAAAAATATTAAATTATATAGTGCTTTATACAATGCCAATTGTGTCTAAGCCACTTTGCAAAGATGAATAGACTGCAGACTAGAATAATAAAATTACATTAAAAAAAAAATCCTAATAAAAAATATTCAATATATCACGCAGGTAGCAGAATAGTGGTAAAATGCTGGTGCAGTTCTAGTTGATAAAACACTGCACTGAACGACTGCTCCTCTGAATCAATCAAGCAAGCCAAAAGGCAACAGTGGCAAGGAACCAAAACTCCATTAACTGATGTAAATGATGAAAACACCTTAAGAGAAATCCGGCTCATTTGGGAGACCAGTTTTACTCTCTGCAAACTGATAAGAGGCAGAGCTGCAGTCTAGACCGAGGTGAATGATGACGGTGGCCTTGTCCATAATGAGCTTCCATCACGGTAAATGTGCAGGTCCAAGTGGGTCTAGGGTACGTGTGTTCAGGATGGCCAAAGCGATCAATGTAGAGGACTTGTCCCATCACTGAGGTCTTTCTCACTTCCATGTCTTTGTTAGCATTCCAACCTCCAATGTCTCAAATACCAGTTCAAGGCAAATGGAACCAGAGGGATTGGATATGTACATAATAAGTATAGATATATGCTTGCCCATCATGATTTAATCACAGACAGAGGATGACAATTTTGAAAAAAAAAAAAAAAGGGACCAAATGATGATCTTTTGTCTACCACAGATGACAAAAAAGGGCATGAGCATGAGTAAACGAGAAGAGAATTTTAGATTTTGGGTTGAAGTATTAAGCACCCACGAAAAAACCATCTCTGTTATGCAAGTTATCGATGTGGTGAATATAAACAGGACTGTATTTTAGTTTAAAGTAATACCTTTTTAAAAAGCCACAACAAAGGTATTTGTGAGAAGAAACTGAAAGAGCGTATTTAGCAAAGAAAAATTTTCCATTTGAACGTGAACATGGCACTGAGCACAGAGGGATCAACTTTATATTTAATAAAATGCATCAAAGTTGCTGGCTGTAAAATTAAAGCTCTCTTCTTGGCAAATAAATCCTCTGGTAAGGATCCGTCTTAAGACAATGTTTAAATCATACAAGAATTAATGTCAAAACAAGGTTGAGATTTAGGATGGGGATAATAAAACCTAAGTATACATACATATACGCAAGCACATTTTTCGTCATCTAGTCCTTCTAATGAGCATTCACATTACCATGCACGGTCACGCACTGAAACCATGAATTATGTTATTGCCAGGTTATTACTCTTTAAAAAGACAATTCTACTTCAAAATGTTCCCAATTTACCATATAGGCCTTTCTATGTAGTAATGTAATGTGACTGAAGCATTGCATTGGTTTTATTGCATATAAAGACACTCCATAAGGTCTAATGACTCTTTTACCGTCTGCAGTGTGAACAGATTTTTACTTGTTAAATAGATACAATGGGCAATATCAAATCTACTAGTGAAATTTACTGGCAAGTCAGATAGGAATCCTGAATTTACCAAGAGCAGTGTGTTCCTGGATCACAATCTGTGTTAATCCTGGAACAACACTCCAATCAAGCAGGCAGATATTATGGAAAAATGTACAGTTTATCTTAAGTTTAGGCTTGCAATCAGGGTTTGGTGCTTCTTCATCATTGTTATTCACCTATTACTTCTCCATATATATATATAGAAAGCGTAAATTTTTTTAAAGTGATATTGTCTTCACACATTGCACGCACACACAGACATACTTCATTTACACATTAAAGAAAAAGTTCACCAAAACAACAACAACAACAAAAAAATACCCTATAATTTACTAACCCTCAAGCCATCCTCATGTATAGAACTTTTTTCTGTCAGGCAAACACAGTCTGAGTAGTTTTAAATTTGATCTTAGCTCTTCAATTCTGTATTGGTGTTGGTTAGTGGCTTTTATTTTGAACTTTAAAAGTGCATAAATCTGTCATCAAACTAACCCATACTCTTCAGGGTGTTAATGTTTAATGTTAACTGGATCAGTCTGTTTTTTGTGACATAAATATTTCACATTTTTTAATTAAAAAACCTCAATTACTGACTTCTGTCCAAATGCATGTTATGTGCGACTGATGTATACTAAGAACGACATTTCAAGAGTTCACACTTAGCTATGGCTTGATACAATTTTCACATTCCGGGAGAGAACCCTGAGCTCGGAGATACTTGAGCCCAGGGCTCCCACCTGGCAATGTAGCATGACAGGGGGTCAGAGATCAGGTAAGTCTCGAGAGCTCCCCCTGGTAAAGGAGGAAAGGGGGAGATGGGGTGGATGGGGGGTTCTTCAAAACGAAGATAAGGAAGGTAGGATGAATGGTCTTATTTATTGGAGGCTAGAATTCATCTGATTTGTCTAGCAATGATACCTGATTGGACTAGCAATCATTATTGACGCGAGACCAGCCGCGATCAATCATATCACATGCTCCTCTCGAAATTAGTTTATAAAACTTCATAATATAAACATATGTACACGGCATTGTAAGAGTAATATATTGCATGACATCATACAGTAATGCCAAATTAACTAGTTTTCTTGTTCATAATTATCTTCTGTGGTAAACAAACTATGTGGTAACTGGTAAGCTTCTGATATGAATGTGTATTACATGCATTCGGCAGCCATCAAAAGTCAGTATGTTTCCATCCAAAGATGTTAATTAAATTTATGCGCAAAATTGAAATACTGCATAAAACCTTTGTGAATAAAGAACCGTTTCCATCCAACGAGTCCAAGAGAAAAAAAAAGTCACTTTCTGATAAACTAGCGGCAAATATCAAAAGAAAAATACAAGTTGCTGCGTTAAGGCTGATTTATACTTCTGCGTATGGTCCGGCGCAGCCTTCGTATGGTCGCACAGCCCTTGCCTCACTGCTCGCTAGCGTTTTAGAAGTGTTATTGCAGAGCAACACAAATAGCACGCAGAAGTATAAATGCACGGCTACACGCAAGGCAGGCGCCATGGGTCACGCCAATCACTCGACACAGAAGTATAAATCAGCCTTAAGGAGAAGGCCTTTTTTTGTATATAATAACTTAATTGTGTCTTAGAACACGTAGACAAAACGCAATTTGCGCAATCATGTCATCTTGCTTTTAGAGGCAGGAGATCATCTCCACTCGCACTTCTTGGAAGATTTGCACATTACGCTGATGTTTTCCATCAAGTATGGTTGTCACTTTCGTTTATTTATTTATTTATACAGGGACAATGTACAACATAACATGTTGTACCAGAGTTAGCTATAAAGCTAATTTACATCTGTA
>CAIGQV010016192.1:3027565-3037669 GCA_903798115.1 Danio jaintianensis
ATTGAACCAGATTTTGGTAAAAACCCAAACAATACAAACATAAAAATAAAACAAAACAAAACAAAAATCTGTTCTGTGTAATAACAATGGAAGACACAAGGAGAAAGTACTGAACTACTGAAACGTTTTAAATATTTTATATAAAAGGCTTTTTTGGATGATGGCAGCTTAAAGACGCCTCTCATATGGAGAATGAAGTCACATGCGTTGCTCAGGTGTGAGTTTTCAACAGACTTCAACAGAGTGTAAAAATCTTGATAGTTTTGTGGGTCTCGTCTATCAAATCTGATCTTTATTTGTATTTTATATTGGATTCAAGTGAGGTGATTGCCTGGGCCATTTTACAGCTTGATTTTCTTTCTCTGAAAGCATTTGAGAGTTTCCTTGGCTGTGTTTTAGATCATTGTCTTGCTGAAATGTCCACCCTGGTTATCATCCTGATAATGTAGATGTTGGACTGAAGGAGTTAATATTCATTTACAATGACGAAGGGCAGAGGCTTGCTGAAGAACTACTGAGAGATTTCAGCTGCTGTCTGGGCTTTCACTGCCTTTCTACACCTCCCTTTCTTCACGTGTTCTATACTTTTTTCCCTGCGTCATTTCATTTTATTACACATAACTTAAATTGTAAAGTAATTAGATTTGTTTTCTTCACATATATGGATTTCTTTGGTTGTTACCAACATCCGGGGAAAATTTCAAGTCAACGGCACCTTTAGAAATATGTTTTCTGAGAAAAATGGTGACGTGTTCAATACTTATTTTCCCGACTGTATATCATATACCTTTTATGCGAGAGTTGTGGTAAAAGGACATAATATAGTCTAAACACTATAAAAAAAAAAATTTCAAAAACATTATGCCTATAGAAGTCCCTATAAAACATGAAAACGCAATGTTTCTGTGTGTGTGTGTGTGTGTGTGTGTGTGGTCCTGTGTATTCCAGCACAATCCATTATGAGACCTGAGGCATAACCGCTGGTTTAGATGAAGAGCTGAAACAAAATTCAGTTTCTTTTTTTTTCATAAATGCCACAAGATCCCATAAAGGCCAATTAGGCATCATGATGCAAATGAATATAATTCAGTAATCAAGCAGAAAATTATCATTTATCCACCAGGGTACAATTTGCGAGTCTGGTCAGATAATAATTATCTAAGTGGAAATTGATATCCTTTATGTTTGAAAAGATGTGCTAGGCAAATAGCAGACATTTTGGAGTTTCAAAATGTCACAGTTTCAAACGTTAAACTATAAACATTATTTGTATGAGGCACTGGGGATAAATGGCAACATGACTGAATACTAATGGATGTTTTTGCACACAAAGTGTCATTTAAAGTGTAAGTGTAATTTATCTACAAATTTAAACCTTTATGAGTTTCCTTTTCTAGTTGAACACAAAAAATGATATTTTGAAGGAGGTATGAAATCTGTAACCTTTGACTTCCATAGTAGGATAAACAAATACTATGGTAATCAATGGTTACATGTGAAGAGTGCAAAAGCCTCTAAGTGCCTTATGAAATGTTTCTCTAAAATAGGCTTTTTTCTCAGGCTATTGTTTGTAGGTTCAGTAATTTTACTTTTATAGCAAAGAACAGGTTATTTTCATTGCCTTTAAAGAGAAATAACTGAACATAAACACAGAAAGCTGAGAAACATGCTAATTTAAGAGGTTTTTCTCTTCATGTATCCAACATTAAAAAAATATATATATATTTTATGCTCAACAGTAGAAATAAACTCAAACAGATTAGTGACAAGCGAAGGATAATAAATGATGACAGAAATCAAACCCAGAAACTGGGGTGCAATTCCAGCTGCAACCCAGAAATGGGAAACACCCATACACACACAAACACTCATATACTCCGGCCAATTTAGTTCATCCAATTCACCTATACTGCATGTCTTTGGACTGTGGGAGAAACCAGAGCACCTGGAGGAAACCCATGCGAACATGAGGAGAACATGCAAAGTCCACACAGAAATGCCATCTGGCCCAGCCGGGACTCGAACCAGCGACCTTCTTGCTGTGAGGCGACAGTGCTTACCATTGAGCCATCGTGTCGCCCCCTTTAAGAACACCTTTAGATAAGTGATAAGCCTAAAATACAATTTTCCTTTTTGTTTTTCCTGATTTTCCTGTGTGCTTCTGCAGCACAAAACTGTGGAATCTGCTCGTTCATGCAGGTAACAGTGTCCCCAGTAAGGAAGTTCATGGCAGAAACCTCCAGTGTGCGGTTTGATTTTCAAAAGCGAAAAGATGGGGCATGTGAAATGAGATTTGGGGAAGGTAGAGATAGAAGAGAGGCAAAGGGAAAAGTGTGAGTCATTGGATCTGACCCAAATGTCAACTTTCTCCATGAGTTCTGCCACGGTGAAACCTCAGGGCTCGAAAGATGAAAGAGGCTATGATTCTGGGTCAGCAAAAGTAACATTTTCCCCTCCTCTAGCATCACTTGCTGCTTTGGGAATAATGCAAAAGAACAGTTTGACTAGCGTTAAAAAGTGTTTGAGGTCTTGCATAAAACACAAAGTGAAACCTGCCTACATAAAACCCCATGGTGGCCATGCTAAACACTTATATTTTAGCAACAAATACTAACTTTCACTTTCTTTCCAGGTCAAACATCTAAACATTTTAGTTCCATTCCAAGTCTTCGTTCATTGTCTTTTACTCCTGATATGTAGCTATGAAATTACCTTTTTTGAGATCAAGTTAAGAAAGTGGTGGTGTAAGGCAGAGTATTGACTTATAATAAGCAGACCTCTACAGCTCCTGATTGATTTCTATCCTCCAGCGGGACACGATAAGCAGCAATAATGAAGAAGCCAAATTATTTAGGAGAGCTTAAAAAGAGAGCTTTTTTTTTATTTGTGCAAGTTGAAATTTCCCAAGTGTCACAATCAATATGACCCTTCTAAAGACAAGAGAGAAGAAAAGCACTTAATGATTGATTCAGTGTTGGACCTTGACTGTATAACACTTTATAGTCCACTTAAGACGTTGTAAGGAACTACAAATACAATTCAAACTATAAGAAACATCACCTAACTCTCACAGTATAGTTAGGTTAGGTTTAGAATGGGGGTAACAACATTAGGGTTAGTAGAATAGAAAAAGAATACTAGGTAAGTCTCTGGACTCACAAATGTGGCACACGCTCGATAGCACTCGAATGAACAGAATGCAAAAATAAATTAAAACATAAACATCCAATAAACGATAAAAAATTTAATATTTTCAGAATAAGGTGTAAGGTGTTTCACAAGATGCCTCTCAACAGCACAGTCAAGTTGATTTCAAAAGCATCACCAAAAGCAACCTTGCACAAACAAAAATATTAAGGTACTTAAAAAAAGTATTTTAAGCACCTGTACTAAAATCACAGTGAATATACAGTTCATATACAGTTCTGTCTCGGATCTGATATTCTGCAATAACAGCACTCGCACAGCCTCTTTACCCTTGTGGTGTATTACTCCGCCTACATAGAGTGACAGCAGATCAATAAACTCACTACAGTTTGAGAGCTGAAAATTGCAGCTGTTGGACATCATAATGTACTTTTGAGGCTTTTTAGGTGAGAATGTAGTTGTTTAGATAGCAACTATGCAGTTTATTTATAAGGATAATAGTGCCTATTTAAAAATATTTATGATTTCGGATATTCAGCATGTCGGCGGCCATCAGCAAATAAAATGGCACAAGATAACGACAGAGACCGCATAATAAGTCTTTAGGGGAGAAAAACTGAACAAATCATTATAGAACATTCTAAGTCAATTTCTGTCTTTTGCATTTTGTATTGCTGTACTTATACTACAGTAATCCCGTAGTGTTTGCTTTGCCTTTTTTCAAAGTTAATTATTGAGATATCCTGATTACAAAAGAGAAATACTGGGAAATCTCTGAAGACTGATGGCATTTCATGCCGTTCAGCCTTCCTCATTCATTTTCCTTTGGCTTAGTCCCTTATTTATCAGGGGTCGCCACAGCGGAATGGATGCCCTTCCAGCCGCAACCCAGTACTGGGAAACACCCATACACACTCATTCTCACACACACACACACTCATACACTATGGCCAATTTAGCTAACTCAATTCACTTATAGCACATGTGTTTGGACTGTGGGGGAAACCGGACCACCCGGAGGAAACCCACGCGAACATGGGAAGAACATGCAAACTCCACACAGAAATGCCAACTGGCCCAGCCAGGACTCGAACCCGCGACCTTCTTGCTGTGTGCTTACCACTGAGCCACCGTGCCTTATAATCAGCCTTATAATCCTTATAAGCAAAATTCCCTGTTTTGTCTTCACTTTAGACATTACACAAAATAATCATTCAAATACTAGTTCTATTATGACATTGGTGAATTAGCAACAGTTTCTGCTGTTCTGACAGTCAGCTGCAAATGTGAATGAATGGCGGAGGAAAGTAGTTCCTCATACATAAGGATTTTTGAAACTCTCCGTGTTAGATTTTTTTTTTATACACACGATTATGCCATCAAACAGTTGTATAAGTGCAATATCACATGAGTAGCAGTGCGATATGTCTGTATATCGGCACTGCTGGGGCACTAAGGTACTTGGCCTGCAGCTTCGAGCCAACGCACGCCTTCCACCAGTGCCGATATTCATATATATGTATATATATATATATATATTCATAAATGTGTGTGTGTGGTTGTGAAGTGCATCACAACCCTTCATTAAAGTTGTCATAAAACAAAGTTGTCCCAACGCCCATTCTTGTCCAAGGAAAAAATTTGGTCAACTTTTTTTAATTGACTTCAAATGAGCACGACTCTATACTGTATATATTTACGCACATTTGATCACTGTGATTTTTCTACAGGTACTTAAAAATACTTCAAGTTCCCATGATGTTCTTTGCGTATTTTTGTTTGTGCAAGGTTGCTTTTGGTAATGCTTTTGAAATCAACTTGACTGCACTATTGAGAGGCATCTTGTGAAACAATTGCACCTGATTCTGAAAAGCTTTTTTAATAATTTAATAAGCACTTTCTTTGTAATTTTCAAAGCTCATGGGACATAAATGGTCTAATCATTAATTAGTGGCACCTTCATACTGAAGTAATTTGTTTTTTGGGGGGAAGTTGGATGGGGCTTGGGATGTGTTATAGAAAAGCATTACAGCACTTTAATCAGCAATGTAGCCCAAATTGAAAAGGTATGAATATATGCCTATTGACTGCCTCTTGGAGACTGAATTCAAAGGAAAGGAGTAATTCAGTAAACAGTTATAAAAACATGACTGAGTAAAGAAAGTAACCAACAATTCTTTTCTCCCATATAAGTTTTGTGAGAGAAAAAGGGGAGTTTATTAAGGGACATCTAAAGTTTCCAATTGTGACTTATCATCGGGGAGTTAGAATGTGAGGCTTGTTTTGTTCTTGAGCAAAATACATGATCAAGTCCACACTCCTTGCCCTTTGTAAATCAATATTTAATTCTGCAGCCGTCGTGCTGCTCAGGGATCTAAAGATACAGCCGTATACCCGGGACTCAACGTGATGTATGTGATGTTTTGACTTGCACATTAAATTTCCGCCTCCCTCCCCTTAGTTCTTGTTTAGAGTCTCCCTTTTAGAGGAAGATCAATTACAGCTTTTTTTCAGGTCAATCAAGTCTGCATGCACTTTTCTTCTTCTGTTCCATTTTTGTAGCTGATTCATGCAGCCACCAGGGGAGCTAAAGCCAATAGAGTTGTTTACTTTGGATGTCCATAAGGGTATACAGTCAGAATTACATAAATTTTATCACATACTTGTTGTATGCAGCCTGATTTTTATAACCACATGCATATTTACAGTCAGCTTGCACGTCACTTGAATTTTTGCACAAATTAGTTTGTCCCCAAAGGTGCAAACACTGGCCGCTCCATTGTTTCACAGTCAAAACAGAAACAATTAAAGCAGATGCAGGTTTGGCGAGCACACAAGTGAGTAAAATACATATGTAACAACATTTCAAAATAATACTAATACATGTTTTAAGACTTGTAATTTTGGGTGTACTGGAGATGTTGAGCAAAGATGGGCTAAAGTGTTAACAATAGGGATATGTTTTATTCTATTTTGGCTCTAAAAAGATCTATTGTGAGGATTTACTAAAGACATGCAGATAACATTAAAGCTGAAAAGGCATGGTCTGATTTTTTACAGCTGACCTTATTGCATATGATTTTAAAGAAGTTTCCCTTTCACACACACACACACACACACACACACACACACACACACACACACACACACACACACGCACACACGCATATACACACACACAAAGTATGGAAAAAGAGCATTTAAAGGTGCTGTATGTAAGTTTTTGACTCTTCTAAAGCATAAAAATACCATATGTTTGCAGATATTTAAGAAACATGCTAAGTGAACATTCTTGTTTATATGAAAAATAGTGCTGAAGTCAACATTAGGTGAGCAGGTTACATTGTAACCTCGTTTCCTAACAACATGCACGCTATGTGATGAGATTTGCAGTGATAAGCAATTTGGTTGTTTGCACCAGACAAAACATGACCACACAAATTTAAACACAGTCATTCAGAAGCACAGAATATACACTCACTCACGAAATGGTAAGGTTTATAATCTAGTTAATACATATTAAATCTCTTTAGCATTATTAAATGTACATGCTGAATCACTGATACAGTAAGTGTTGGTTTGCATCATTTCACAGTTCTAAAGTTCAATTTCAAATGGTTTATTTCATTTTAAAGATCTGAGGTAAACTATCTGCTGCTGCTTTCAGTAGTATGGCAATAAATGTCACGTAAAATGCCATTCAACCTTACATTGTTAGCATTTAAAACTGAATAAAGCACATGAGGTGTACCTGAGGTGATCATTGTCAGTTTTCTGTTGTTCAGCTGCAAGAAATAGAAGCCATTTCTAAAATATCAATTCCAGGTGTTGGTTAGAACAAAAACTCCTTTTAATATGGAAAATATTCCCTCTATCGCATGTCGTTGCTTTAATTTAGAACACAACTTAAGTCAGACTCGCTCCTCAATCTGGCAACCTGTGCTTTGATCCAGTAATGTAATACCTAGTTCAACCACTGGGTGTCAAACCTGGTATAAAAGAATAATTGGAATACAGATAAAATTCCTTTGAATATGCTATTTTTAATTCAGTTAAAGTGCACATCATAAATGAGTACACCCCATTTTGAAAAGAAATATTTTTAGAAATTTCACAGTGAATAGCCAATATATGTTGGCGCATGTAAACAAACTAGTTTTATTAAACACTTATATCCATTATAATAAGAGTTTGGTCACCTAACATCTTTAGGAATAGAAAGATAATACAATTAAATCTAATTGAGCTGTTGTCAAAATAATAATACAATTACAAAATACAACAATTTATATTTTTATGTTTCTCTTGATTTTTCCTATTTATTAAAATTGTACATAATAATTTTCCCCGACATATTATTTTGGTTGTACAAATATTTGGACTGTGATTCTCATTTTTTTTTTTTTTTAAATATACAGCATATGAACAAATATATTATTGTAAAGCATCTTATATAAAATAGGGATGTCCAGATCTAATCACGTGATCGGAATTCGGCCCGATCACACGGTTTGAGCCTCGATCGGAATCGGACGTTACCTCCTGATCAGGACTTGAATATATATATGTATATATTTATATATTCTCATTATTTTTTAACACATCTATAGTTATGCGGTGGCACAGAGTTAGACCTGTTTCATGACTTCACACAGAAACAGCAACGTGTGCGGCATGACATCACTTTGTTGCAGAGACGCTATTGGTTAAATGCCGGCAAAGTAGAACACGGAAGCAGCTGGAAGCGGAAAGCGCAAGTATGTCTGCGGTCTGGAGGTGTTATAAAGTTGATGGAGGTGTTATAAAGTTGACTTTTTAGTGCCGTTGCAAACGTCCTTGATGAGAACAGAAACAGGCTCAAACCTGACAAGGTAGAGATGTTAGTTTTCATTAAGAAAAACATACATTTCCTTCTGTGAAACACACTACTGTGATGACAGTAAGAGTTAGGAGTGCAGTTCCTAAAAGCACATTACTAGCTTTGCAAACACTGTGGCACTTTTATTTATTTATTTTGTTGTTTACATGCCTGCCGGGTATTTTAAGTTGAGGTGCTATTTGTTTTTATATTAGATTTTTTTATATTTACTGTAGTACTAAAGTCCAAAAGTGAAGAATTTAGGTTATTTATTACGTGATTGTTCAAGCTACCTCACAGAAGCGCTCTGTTTGTTAACACAGTTGTTGAATGTTAAAATAAGGTGAATTAAATGAAAAATAAGGAACATGCTGGATCTATTTCTTCGCTCTTCTTTATTCTTTTTTTATGTATTGTAGAAGTATCGGATCGGGCTTCAGTATCGGTAGATACTCAAAATCAAATGACTCGGACTCAAGGGCAAAAGAACAGGGACATCCTTAATATAAAATATTAATTTAAAAGAAAAATCTGTATGCTGCACGCTGTATACAGTATATAAAAGAAAAAAAATAATGGAACTAAAAAAAATTATTTAATAAACCTATAATTAAATTTGAGGATCAGTAGTGGTTGCAAATGTCATGTGAGAGTCATCAGATAAAATATGCTGTTTCAAGAGAAAGTGGGAGATATCTTCATTAAAGATTACAAGAATTTACATGAATTTAAAACAAAAAATAGTGAAGTGCACATGTAAATCATGTTTAATAAATACTGCAATATTCCATCCATAAAAAAAACGAGTAAAGAAATAATGTCCTTTTTGATTTGCTTTCATTATTCGCTTTTAAGCGTATGATCAACAGCGTTGACCTTTGCCCTCTCTGCACTCCTGTGACCTCTTTTCTCCGGGCCTTCACTTTGTTCTCTGCTTGATCTTTCACAAACGCTCACGATCCTCGGTGAACACAAACAGTGATAATAGGGAGGGGAAATAACAACTTTTCTATAATTAAACATCAAGGCTGTGGAAAAGTGGCATGTTAATCCGTGTGACCCGGCTGTTCTGCCGCTCCAAAACCATTTACACTTTCATTAAAGAGATTAGTCAGGCAGGACCGATTTATTTATAGTGCAAACAAACACAGGGGGTAAAACGTGTGGCCGCTGTGGTCGTCTCTTCCTGACCTGCTATTAATTAGAGACCTGAAAGAGGACAAAAACAACCTACTCTATGTAGGGAAAAAGTTCTGAAAACATATTAAAAAAGGGTAATTTCTAATGTAGATTAGCACCTTCAGGTCTGATTTATGTCCCAAGTTTCAGAAAAAAATTTAAAAGTACATGTTCCCTGTTCCTGATGCTTCCAGAAATGAGACCAAATAAAAACTAAATAAATAATATTTAATTAATTTCTTTTTGTTTGTTTCAATGGACATCCAATGGATGCCCATTCCTGCCTCTGAATATATATCTGAGATATAAAAGTGCAATTCTGAGATATAAAGTCAGAAATCTGAGATATAAAGTCACAATTCCAAGTTATAAAGTTAGAAATCTGAGATACAAAGTCGCAATTCCAAGTTCATTTATTCATTTTATTTTTGGCTTAGTCCCTTTATTAATCTGGGGTCGCCACAGCAGAATGAACTGCCAACTTATCTAGCATATGTTTTATGCAGCAGATGCCCTTCCAGCTGCAACCCATAACTGGGAAACACCCATACACACTCATTCACACACATACACTACAGACAATTTAGCTTACCCAATTCACCTATAACGCATGTCTTTGGACTGTGGGGGAAACTAGAGCACCCGGAGAAAACCCACGCGAACACGGGGAGAACATGCAAACTCAACACAGAAATGCCAACGGACCCAGCAGAGGCTCGAACCAGCGACCTTCTGCTGTGAGGTGACAGCGCTACCCACTGTGCCACCGCGCTGCTCCCAATTCCAAGTTACAAGTCAGAAACCTGATATATATAAAGGTGCAATTCTAAATTATTATAAAGTCAGAAATCTGAGATAAAAAGTCGCAAATCCGAGTTATAAAGTCAAAATTCTGAGATATAAAGTTGCAATTATGAGTT
>CAIGQV010016192.1:3038069-3085236 GCA_903798115.1 Danio jaintianensis
AAAAAAAGTTGGTTGTTGAATTTTAATGTTGAACTTCATGTTGAACTTAATCCCACTTAATGCTTCATAAGGAAATATGTCAATACCAAAAGGGTCAAAGTTTAGTTATTTGGCATGGGTAAATGACAGCTAAAGAACTTGAAATGCGATGAATAAGAATGCTCATGGATTGTTCTCAGAATATATTACAGACCAAACTGATCAATACAGAAAGGAAAATTACACGCTTCAAGTGATGCCAAGTGGTCTTTAAGCAAAAACCACTTTATTTAATCTCATCGGTGTCGTCTCATTTTGTTATTTGTGATTTTTCTTTCCAAATTGTGACAGCAATCGCATCGCTAAGTACTCCAAGAACTCGTATCAGCTGAGAAATTCTGCACACATCAAATTGAATAAAAGAAAAAGAAGGGAAAAGTGGACTTATTGTGTGTATGAATAGCTTTATTGATTAAGCAACACAAAAACAGGCTTTTTGAAAATTCCCAGTTTTCCAGAACAAAAGGATCATTTAAGGTAATAGATTGTGCTATTGATTGTAGACTTACAAAGGCATTGCCTTTGTGAGTCTTTGGAACTGCAGAATTTTAAGTCAAACACAATCATCTTCAATCTTAAGAAATAAGAAAACAAACATAAAAAAACAACTTTCCACTGATCCAAAAGGCTCAGCTCCATGTTATTTTCATAGAGGCTCTGGATTTAGATAATTTCCAGTTTCATTTCTACTTCTGTTCAAGTTTCACAGCTGTCAAACCTCTCACCCTCCCACATATGACCTCTTCAATGACCTTTTTTCATTGATCCATAGAGCAATATACTATTATATGCAGAAATAAGTACACTCAAAAATGATTTTTGCTACTTGTTCAAACTACTTATTTAAAATGAGCTGAATTAACACAATTCTTGAGTTTTTGTTGGGACAACTCAATTGTTTTATGTTCAATCCACTTAAATTTGTAAAATAAAAAAAAATAAAAAATTGTTAACTTAATCGATTTGTGTTGGGACTAGGGTTGTCACGATACTGGAATTTGGTACCAGTCCATTAATCACAGATACAGGGACACTGGAATGTTTCAAAGTCACGTCGATCAGCTGGTTTGTCTATAAGCTGACATACGAGCGATCCGCTGATGAATCGCGGCTTTAAAATGCTCCAGTATCTGTGGTTACACTCAGTAAACATCGGTGAGTTTGGTGAACTGATGACCTTCACAGCCAATCACAGTTATTTCTGTTGAGCACATGAACACAACGGCAAATCAGCGGTGTTTAAGAACGTGCTCAGTAGCGCTCAAATGTTAGCGGGAAATGGATGTTTTTAACATTTCAGTATCGATTGGTACCGAATTCCAGTATTGTGCAACCCTAGTTGGGACAACATGAAGGAATTGTGTGGAACCCAATATTTTTTACAGTGTTTTATAAAACAAAAACATTAAAAAAAAAAAATCCATATATCTGTCAATTATAATGGATAGTGGGTTTAGACCTAAAAGGATACCCAAATGTGTCACCCAAAAATGTCAATTTACAGTTTACAATTCTCCCTCAAGTGGTTCCAAATTTTCTTTTTTTCTGTTGAACACTAAGAAGAGCTGAAAAACTGGAATCATTGACTTCCATAGAAGAAACAAAAAAACTGTGGGAGTCCATGCTTAGGTTTCCAGCTTTCTTCAAAATATCTTATTTTGTGTTCAACAGAAAAAAAAGAAACTCATAAGTGTTTAAAAGGATTATTAAATTATGACAGAATTGTTATTTTGGGTGAACTATCTTTTTGAATGTTTCTCCATTATAATGTACAGTGGGGTCTAATAAGGTGCAGTCTTTAAAACAAAAACCTGACAAAGTTAAAGTTATATTGTTCAAGTTTGTTTAAAGCATATCTTGCCATTTCCATTTATAAATTTACATAGTTTTGAGAATATAAGCAATATTGTAGAAAACAATATAAATGTGCAACTGCAAGAAATAAAGTTCTGAGTAAAAAAAAAATAGTATTGATTTTGTTTTATTCAACACATATTTGGAGGAAAAATGTGGAAATTTTCAGTTTCTGTGTTTACATATAGTTATGTGTTAGTTTGCATGTTCTCCCCATGTTGGCGTGGGTTTCCTCCGGGTGCTCCGGTTTCCCTCACAGTCTAAAGACATGCGCTATAGGTGAATTGAGTAGGCTAAATTGTCCATAGTGTATGTGTGTGAATGAGAGTGTATGGGTGTTTCCCAGTGATGGGTTGCAGCTGGAAGGGCATCCGCTGTGTAAAACATATGCTGGATAAGTTGGCGGTTCATTCCGCTGTGGCGACCCCTGATTAATAAAGGGACTAAGCCGAAAAGAAAATTAATGAATGAATATATATGTACACCCCATTCTACCTTTGTAGAGTTGGTACAAAGATTATATCTGCCAAACTTGTGTTTATAAAATGTGTTTATAGTTAAAGGTGACCTAATATGTCCCTAGACTGTGTAGTTTCAGCTCAAAATACCCCACACATAATTTTTTATAACACTTTGAAACTGCCCATTTTAGGCTTTGATCCAATTTGTGCCATTTTGGTGACTGTCGCTTTAAATTCAAATGAGATTGTGCTCCCAGCGCTCTTTTTCAGAAGAGGGTGGAGCTACAAATGCCTGTGTGTCAGCATGGTGGCAGATTCAGAATGGGATGTGAAGAGCTAATGTCATCTCTGTGAAAAACAGAAAGTCAAAAGAAGTGTCTCAGAAGAAGGTGCTCCATGGAGACTATGGTGTTCTTTTGTGCTTCATAAAACTCCACATGTATAATGCCTCTTAGTCGCTAACATTATCTTCAGCATGTGAAAACTCAGAATGGCAGACGGCTGCTTCTCACTCAGGGCTGTCTATGCTAATGAGAGAGAGATCGTCACTAATGGGCGGGGCTTTTCCCCTCTAATGACATGTACAAAGGGAGAATATCAATCAATCAAAGTGCAGGCTGTTTTTATGAAGTGTGATTATAAACAAATAGAATTAATAAATGTTTATCATTAAAGGCTGGCTATATTCACACACTACTGCCACACAACTGCATTTAAACCCATTATAAAAAAATATTTTTGCATAATAGGTCCCCTTTTTAAGAGAAATTTGTAGTAGATATAGATATATAGATATTGTAATAGTAGGACAAACATAAAAAGGAATAGAACAGATTCAAGACCTTTTTTTTCTTAGCAATAAAACTGTCCTTACTTATAATTACTTACTGAAAAAAAAGAAGATATGGATTAGATCTAAGCATGAATGATCGTGTGAATTAGCAACTAAAAGTGGATACTTCATTATCAACAGCAACACATGCGTCCCTCAGGTGAGCTTGTGGGAAACTGTGGCCATCTGCCTCAGGTGCAGCAGTAGTCTGAAGTGAATAATTGTGAAATGAATTGGGAATGCAAGAGCTTGTAAATTGGTTTTAGGCTGTCGGCTTCCTCTCTCGCTCATTGCAGGTCCAGGGTGACTTGTCTCTTGGACCCCGTCCACTATCTCATTTCTTACTTGTCAGGTGTTGAACTTGAAGGTGAATAGTGTTTGTGCGTGCATGTGATGAAATATTCTGTGCAAGACTGAGCGTGTGCTTAGTTTATTCAAGCCTGACTGGATTACATGGTCAAAAGGGTCCATAAATAATGAGAATCGATTCGTTTTGAATCGTATGTGCTCTGGATTACAAGAGAAGCTTGTTCATTGGATTGTTCCCTCAGCCAATCTGCACTCAAAGTTTTCTGTTCTAGCAAGAAAATTAAATAAAAAGTATTAGACAGGGGAAATGTTTGGATGTGAAGAGCGGAAAGGGGGATTTCATACATTTCCACTGTGTATTACTTGTTTAAGGGGTTTGTTCGAGTCAAGAGAATTACAAGACAGTAAGAAAAGTATATGTACAGTAAAAAAAAAATCTTGCTGATTTAAAATTTTTAGTGGAATCAAATTAACTTTTCAACTCATCTCAACTTATATCAATCAAACTACTGAATCAAACTAAAAATATTATGTTAAACTTTATATAGCTTAAAAAGCGTAGTTGAAACCTGAATAAATATTTACCTTGTAAATATGTGCTTCAGCCTACATTTTTGTGAAACCACAAAAAACAAAAAAAACTAATTTAAACCTAAGCTTGACTGTAGTTTCTAGGTAAAATGAAACCTACAGGGCAGTATGACCCAACCACTTTTGTTCCATTTCACACTAATGATATTTACAATGACATATTATCAACAAATAAAGGATTATTTTTGTGCAGTTCTTTGCACAACATCAAATAAATACCACAAAAAAAACGTAAGTGTTAACAGATTAACAGATTTGTAATCAAATATGTTTGACTTGCCTATCAATCTTCTTTGGTAGCACGCTTTATACGATGTTGTACTTGCAGAGTGCTCCGGTTTGAGTCTGGTGGTGCGTGGTTCTACAAAAGAGATAAAATCAATGTAAAACTTTGTTGCCGTGGTGCACTTTTCTCTGACATTTGCTTTAGAAAACACTTTTGGCACAGTGTTCTTGGTGATCTGTATAAGTTCCACCTTATTGTGGACGTGTAAAAGAAGGACGTGTATCTGAAGCATACAATAAAATGTACCCTACGGTAGTGTACATATTTCAGATTTGGCCCTCTAGTGGATTTGTTATCTGAAACACGCAATGAAATGTACCCAGGGCAATGTATTTTATGTTTCACAAAAATGTAGGCTGAGGTACATATTTACAGTGAGTCGGGGCTGCAAATTAATTAATTAATTAATTTTAATGCTGGGCAAATAATAAACATGATTAATCACATCCAAAAAAGTTTGTTTTGACATAATATACTGTATTTGTGTATTATATATATATATATATATATATATATATATATATATTTATTATGTATATGTGATACACAAACACATACATAAAAACTAAATTGTACAAAACAGAGATTACAGAGATATTTAAATTTATAAATAATTTGTATCATATACGTATATATATTTTATATCTAAAATATGATAACCTTGGATAAAAATATCACGGTTTCACAGTATTGTGATTACCGCTCTAAAATATGTTCTTTTTAAATGTCTGGGTAAAAAACAAAAACTTTTTTCCCCTTTAAACACAATATATTTTATTTTGAGAAACATTTAAAATATTTGGAACAGTAAACATGTCAGGCTAAATTATTAAAATAAATCATTGACTTCTGCTATCTTCATTAGTTTCAAAAACACAGATTAAAAAAAAATTATTTAAAACAGCATCTTTGGAGATCTTTTCTGCTGGTGATACTGTTGTCCTAAAAAAACATAAATAAAACAATCTTACTCATACCTTAGGAACATTCATTCATTCATTTTCTTTTCGGCTTAGTCCCTTTATTAATCTGGGGTCGCCACAGCGGGATGAACCGCCAACTTATCCAGCATATGTTTTACGCAGCGGATGCCCTTCCAGCTGCAACCCATCACTGGGAAACATTCATACACACTCATTCACACACATACACTACGGACAATTTTAGCTTACCCAATTCACCTGTACCGCATGTCTTTGGACTTGTGGGGGAAACCGGAGCACCCGGAGGAAACCCACGCGAACACGGGGAGAACATGCAAACTCCACACAGAAATGCCAACTGACCCAGCCGAGGCTCGAACCAGCGACCTTCTTGCTGTGAGGCGAACGTGCTACCCACTGCGCCACCGCGTCGCCCACCTTAGGAACAGTATAGCATAAAATTTTGGCGATTTTAAAGCCTTGACTTTTTAAAACCGTGGTATACCTTGAAAATGGTTATTGTCCCATGCCTAATTTACATATACGAACTAAATATACACAGTACACACATATTTTTAAGTCAAAACAAACTTCTTCTTTTGGATGCAATTAATCGCAATCATTAATTGTTGACCAGAACTAATTATTTCATTTCAATCAATCAATCAATCAATCACTTTACTAATTTTTTCATTTAAAATAGAATGAATGAATAAATGAATGAATGACAATAAGGGCTTTTAAATACATTTCATCATATCTCAAATGTTGATAACGGGGTTGCAAAAAGACAATTCACATTAAACGCAAATCCTCCTGCATGAAGTTAACAATTAAAATTATCTGAAGGTTAAGCATCCCCTTTCATTGACCATTTGTTAAAAAAAAGAGAAAAATAATACAATAATTCCAGGCCCTTTTTTCACCTTATTTGTGGAAAGTGCACACTTTATTTTGTTGGCAATAATGAGATCAATGGATGAAACTCATAAGGTCATTGCATGATGGAGTAAAGTGCTCTCAGCGAGTGACTCACAGCAGTAAACCACCCACACAGCCTGTTCCTTTTGTCTTGATGATATTTGCTTTATGTATTTATTTTTCCATGATTGTTTTCTGTAGGCCTGAGGTTGTCAGGTTCAATCAATGAGGATTGTGAAAAGAGTTAGACAAGAACACACAGACACACACACACAACAAAGACAAGACCCTGTCTGTCTTTCTTGACCTTGTTGTTAATCAACAGCAATACCAGCAGTTCAGAGGACAATATGAGTGCATCAGCCATTGTTAAAAAGCATCACAAATCAGAGAAAAACTGTGTCTTGGAAAAAGTCATAAAAGAAGACACTAAAGTTCCTATAGAATATATGGCTGGCGGCTTTATTCAAAGGTCTGAAACGTGTTTTAGCACAAAAGCTGTGAGGATGTTGAAGAAAAAGCATGATATCATAAAGGGAAATGAAATGTTTGGCAAATTGTTGCCCTCAATTTACTGCCAAAGACTTGCCAGATGACCTGATGAAAGAACATTTCAATCCAGAGAAGAAGAACAACTCTAGACAAGCATGGTCTTCATGTGTGGTCTTTAACCTAAACGAACAATAAAAGCAGCCTGCAAATGCTAAAAATCATTTGGAAAGACATTCTGGAAGAATGTTTTATAGAACTGATGAAGAAACGGGAGTTTCCCTATTAAAGAAAAAACACCCTATTATGGTTTGGTATATGTTTTGAAGCATGGCTGCTGATTTGAGCCAGTTAAGCTGATTATGATCTGGTTTAAGCCAGTTCTTAGCTAATCATAGACTGTTTTAAGATGGTCATGAACTGGTTCAATTTTGCAAGCTGGTCATGCAGTCCACAGATCCAAAAACCCTGTTGAAAACAAACCAAAAACAGCATATGCTTGTTTTGTATGTTTTGAAGTATGGCTGCTGGTTTGAGCAGGTTTAAGCTGGTTCTTAGCTGATCATGAACATGTTTAAGCTGGTCCTAAGCAACTAGCCCATCAGAACCAGCTCATGACCAGCTTACACCAGTTTATTATTAGCTAAGAACCAGCTTAAACCAGCTGGTCATGAGCTGTCGTAAACTGGTTTAAGCTGGTTCTTATCTGGTCATTAACAGGTTGAAGCGGGTCATGAGCTGGTTCTGAGCAGCTATCTGCTTAGGACCATTCATAAACATGCTCAAACTAGTAGCCATACTTCATTCATTTTCCTTCAGCTTAGTCACTTATTTATCAGGGGTCGCCACAGCGGATGCCCTTCCAGCCGCAACCCAGTACTGGGAAACACCCATAAACTTCCTCATTCACACACACACTCATACACTACAGCCAATTTTTGTTTGTTTATCCAATTCACCTGTGCCACATGTCTTTGGACTGTGGGGGAAACTGGAGCACCCGTACGAAACTCCACACAGAAATGGCGACTGGCCCAGCCGGGACTCGAACCGGCAACCTTCTTGCTATGAGGCGACAGAGTTAACCACTGAGCCACTGTGTCGCCCCAGCCATACTTCAAAACATACCAAAACATTTAAACATATGCTGCTTTTAACATTTTTTCAACAGGGTTTTAGGACCTGTAGATCAGCAAAAAAATATTGATATACCGATTCATCGCGACATTTACGTCCGTGAGACATTATCAATACTTTTGTGCCAAGTTTTGATATTTACAGTATTTGAATGTACAAATGATCTGAATTAATTCATCGCACTCTTCCATTGCAGCTGTTTACCTCTTCGGCAGCAGAACATCCAGTTGCCTTGAGGTGGCGCTTCAATGTAATGACGGATCATCAACAAATGGTGTCATTGCAGATGCACCTGTGTCATTTAAACCACAGACAGACGATCCATTGGAATGGTGGAAATCTTCTGTCCACACTGGAATGAAGGTATTTGTGTGTTCCAGACATCCCACCTCTTCCGGAAGCTTCCAGGAACCTCTCCTTCACAGACTTTTCTACAAAGGAAATGCGCACCCTTTGTCAGTTTGTGTTTATTTAGATCCCCATTAGACATTGCATTGGTAGTGGCTATTCTTCATGGGGTCCAACAAATAAAATAAAAAATTTACACAAAATCAGTGCTGTGAGGATTTCCGGGGCTACTACGATCACATACCCAGCATGCTTTGTCATTCCACCATACTTTATATTTGATAATGATGAGCTGGTATCGACGGTTGGACATGAAAATATTTAAAAGGCCTTGCATTCATTTAGCCATTACAGTCCTTGGGAAAGTGCTTTGTAGAGACGCTATTACATGAAAACTTCAGCTTTCAGCAAACTCAGTTACCGTTCTTGAAGGATAATATGAATCTAGTGGAAATAAATGACTGCATTAAAAAATGAACAAAAGCTTGGCATAAGCATGTTTGCATAAAATATGTTGGCCAAGATCTAATATGTTTCTTAAGTTTACAGAAATATTTACAATTACAATAAAACTAGAAAGCAATAAATTTGTTGACAGATTATTTTTTCCACTGAAGCGTGGTCAGGGATTGCTGTTTATTGTGTTGTGACTGTTTAAAGCTGCCATATACTGCATTGTTTTAATAAGTTAAATTGTTATCTGATATCTACATAGTAGGTTTATGGCTTCGGTAAGTTCAAAAAATCTCGAGAAACGGTTTTATAAGCTCATTTATTAATCCATAAAATACCCATAGAATCAGAAGGTCCATGATTGACCATATATGGCTCATGTCATGAATATTAATGAGCTCGCTCTGAAGTGATGCTCTTACAGACACAAACACACACACACACACAGCATTTATTAAAAGCATTATATAATATACAACGAGATGTTTCTGTTACTTTTAAAGGTATTTTTTTTGGTTGTTATGAATCTGTCTCTACTAAAAGAAATGCTTCTTTTGTTATACATTTAATTTATTTTCTTTGTAAATTCCATATCCACAAATGCAAATTTACTAATACCAAACCATATGTTCCTGTTTTTTTGCAAGAAGTTAGTCATTATTTAAATACAATTTCATTATCTGAAAAATAAAGCAAACAGAACTATTTTTCATTTTGTTTAATTTATATACTGTAATTGATTCTTAAACGTCTTACCCTCAAGTTTATTTCATGTTCTTCATTATTATTATTATTCTTTCTTTCTCTCTTTCTTTCTTTCTCTCTCTCGTATCTTTTTCATTGACAATGTAATTCATATTCTGTATTGTATACAAATATTGATACAAACATGTCAACTATTTATTTTATTTTTTTTGCAAAACACACATACAGCATGATGTAATGTTACGCTGAACACTGACAAATATAAACCCAATCAGAGTAACAACCTATTTTTCTCACGATCTGTTGTGGATAAAAGCTAAACTATGATTAAACTTGACAAAAGAGAGTGATAGAGAAGTATGGCGTTGTACTTTGAAGCTATAGTCAAAGAAAACACCGCCAGGAATTAATATTAACCTCTGCATGAACAGATGACGGTTGAGCTGAGTGATTTGACACGATTCAGCAGTCTACACGTGTTTGTTGAAACATACGCATCAAATTTCACAATAAACGCGATAAATTAACAAAAGATGTAACTAAACATACCTTATGCCTCTTCAGAGTGGAGATGAATAAATGTATAATCTGTAAATCTTGCATTTCGCGTCCTGGGGCCAGTTTGAACATGCCTCGTGCTCTCGTTGCCCAGTAACGCACAGTAAACAAATTGGCGCTCGGGTTTTCAGAATAAAAGTCCCACATACTTAGTAAGTGAAATGTACGCTTAAAAATAAAGGGAGGAAAATTATCATTGTTAACATTGTTGCTTATCAAACGCAGCATGAGGCGTGCATATTAATGATCTCAGAGCTTTTTTTTATGATCTCAGAATTTGATGACATGGCTGCTAGTCAGGTCTGGATGAACGACCCAAATTAGGCGTACATGCAAATGTTGAAGGCATGGCCCATGAGTCTCCTCAGTGATGAGTCGTCACAGTTTGTTTTGTCCCGTTGTCAACCGGGGTTTTACACTCGTGGAATTTACATGAAAACGAGGAAACAGTGGTGTATGAGGCTCACAGTATGCCCATTTCCATGATCTTTTATTATTCTACTATGCCTTGGTATACCCAGATTTTCATTAAAGCGCACCTTTAATGTTTAGTGGCCTGTTCAGTGTCTGGGTTTAAATCTCATGAAAAAAGATTGAACTCGAAGACAGCCATGGCAATGTGAAAACCACATATTATCAGTCATCTGGAATTTCTTTAAGTGGGGAATGGACCAAGATCCCAGTTGAGAGCTGACAGAAGCACCTATAGTGCCAATATTTATTAGAGATTATACATAGATATACTAGATGGCGCCTAGCCTGTTGTTGTCTATTGGAAGGAATGCGTCAATAGAGCCGCCATTTTAGTACAGGGTACCGCTCCTTTGAAATGAATGTGGGACCAAGGTGCAGTGGAGGACTGTGGCCATCCAGAGCCAGAGATATACACATATATACATATATCTATGATCAGGAGTTTTCCCCGGTGGTCAGTACGCAAATATTTTTTTAAATTACGAAAATTATAATTCTACATCACTTTTCTACATTGATGGATAAGTGACCGCACGGGCATTGCCGATAAAGTGTGTTTGTGTGCATGAAAATGTATTATCCTCCCTCCGTGTTAAATTTGATCTAATCCGTATCCTGAAACACACCCCCTCTCCTGCTTTCACTTCTCTTTCTAACGGAGGGAGCGATTCGTTTGTGAATGAATCCCCGTTATGAACGACTCGTTCACTTAGCCGACAATAATACAAGTTTCTGGCAGCGCAGCGTCTTGTTGTCATATTTCTTTTTCCTTGTTTGCTGATTTTATTCAACAGAACTAGCATAAGCCTAGAATTCAGTGCAAGTTGATGCTGCTTTGCCTTATGATGAGTGCAGTAAGAGACTGTATTATAATCAATAATGTTACTTGTTGAGCACAAAAGTTTGTAACATGTAAAAAACGAAATCTTACCTATGAAATGTTCTGCCTTTGTGCTTTGTTTTCTTTGTTTGCTCGTTACTACACCCGTAAGCAGCGCTAAAGTCCAGCATCTTCACATTGGCACACTGTCTCGACTAGTGCTGTTGAATGATGTTTGTCCTGGGAGCCCTGTACAAATATGGCGGCGCTATTGCTGGATAAGTTGGCGGTTCATTCCGCTGTGGCGACCCCTGATAAAATAAAGCGACTAAGCCGAAGGAAAATGAATGAATGAATGATCATTGTTGTAATCTCATTAGGAAACATTGTGGCCAACCAAAAGCTGCCTGGGGTGTGCATATTAAAGATCTCCCGTCGATTGCCATAGTTGATTGCCATAGTTTTGTTCCGATTGGTCTATCACTGGGATTTTCTTCCCCCAACATTATGTCCTTTGTATCACACAAAATTAACTAACTAATATAAACTGTTCATAATAGTTTACTGGTGTTTTTATATTTTGCATATTTACACATGAACTATGGTGGTAAATAACGATCAGTTACAGGACACTGTTTTAGTTACTAAAATATATACATTATAAAAACAGGTGGTTCTTTAAAGGTTCTTTACACATATTAGCAACACTATGTAGAATCATATCACTCAGAAATACCATTCATTCATTCATTTTCATTTCGGCTTAGTCCCTTTATTAATCTGGGGTCGCCACAGCGGAATGAACCACTAACTTATCCAGCATATGTTTTATGCAACGGATGCCCTTCCAGCTGCAACTTATCACTGGGAAACACCCATACACTCCCATTTACACACATACACTACAGACAATTTAGCTTACCCAATTCCCCTATACCGCATGTCTTTGGACTGGGGGAAACCGGAGCACCCAGAGGAAACCCACGCGAACACGGGGAGAACATGCAAACTCCACACAGAAATGCCAACTGACCCAGCTGAAGCTCGAAGCAGCGACCTTCTTGCTGTGAGGCGATCGTGCTACCCACTGCGCCACTGTGACGCTCAGAAATACCATTTTATGCTAAAAAAAATCTTTATTCTTTAAATTTATTTTTTTACTTTTTTATCTGAAACTTTACAAGCACTTCACTACTGGATTTCTGGATTTCAACAATCATCTCAACTACACAGACTGTCAAAACTCTCTCAACATAGAAACTATTTATTTCTATATAACTTTCAAACTGTAACTGCTGAGAAATAAGAAATTCTGACAGATCCCAGGCTGTTAATGCCCCCCTCGCCATTCCCAACACAAAGCCTTTTCACAGAGTAATGTATTTTGGACAAATGCACAATATTACAGGAATCAAAAGTTACTACCATTAAAGGTTCTTACACAAAGATGATGTATTGTACCACTGTTCCAGTAAGCAGACAGCAAATTGGCTTGTCTAACTAATATGCCAGAAACTTAAACTAGCTGCTGCTACTGACGCATCGTCAGGATGTCACACAAGGACATTTCACACCATTAAAAGTGCACAACTGTGATTTCAAAAGCAAAAAGTGGAAGCACATTATGCCAAGTTTACTATGTACTGTACTGTAGCATACAGAGCAGAAGGTTTCAGCTGAACATGTATTGCGCATTGACAAACTGAACCTTTTTGTTTCCATTTTGATAAATCACTACAAGCATTAAATGTATTACTATATCATATATAAGCACAATGCTTATAAGTTTCGTGCGGTCACTATTACACACGCAACAAAAATCTGTTGTAGTTATTTATCAGTCTCCAGCTCAATTAGGGATCTTCGGAACACAAAGTAAAATATTTTAGATTAAATCTGAGAGCTCTCTTATGCTCCATATACAGAAAGGGTTGTGAGATGTTCAAATTCCAGAACTAAAAACATTGTCAAAATATTCCATGTGGCTTCAGTGATTACACTTTAATCAAACGAAACTCCAAAAACACTTTTGTGTGCCAAAAATAAATAAATAAATAAATAAATAAATAAATAAATAAATAAATAAATAAATATTACCGTTCGGCTATACGGTTCTAAAACACCCCAAAGTGGCTTAATAATATTTAGATCTGGTGACTGTGGAGGCCATGGGAGATGTTCAACTTCACTTTCATGTTCATCAAACCACTCTGTCACCTGTCTTGCTGTGTGTACTGGTGGATTATCATTCTGATACAAGGCACCGCCTTCAGGATACAATGTTTGAACCATTAGGTGCACATGGTCTCCAGAATGGTTCGATAGTCCTTGGCACTGACACGCTCATCTAGCACAACGATTGGACCTACGGAATGCTATGATATTGCAGCCCAAACCATGACTGATCGAGCCCCATGCTTCACTCTGGTCATGCAACAGTATGGATGCTACACTTCTTTGGGACTTCTCCACACCGTAACTCTCCAGGAGTGTGGGAAAAGGTAGTGAAGGTGGACTCATTAGAGAAATAGTTCCTGAGTTCCTGAGGGATGTGACATTTGAGGTGCACATTTAATTTTGCAGTGAGTTGGGCAGCAGTGGTTTTATGTTTTTTAGATACAATCTGGGTTAGCACCTGAACATCCCTTTTAGACAGATTCCTCTTGTGTCCACAGTTACTCCTGTTGGATGCGGTTCGTCCCTTTTTGTGGTATGCTGACATTACCCTGGGTACTGTGGCTCTTTATACATCACAAAGACTTGCTGTCTTTGTTTTTTAGCCATCAAACCTCCAACACTAAATTGGCCAGTGTTTCAGTTTCATTGTCCAACCCCTGTAGATACAGATAAGTGCCTACACGCCCACATATGAAATTAGAGCTTGTTTATTACATGATTTGTTTTATCTAAATCTGGAATTCAGTGTAAGGACACATGTGAACATTTACAGCTGACCACTGAGCAGGCTGGGAATGCTCTTCAAATTCAAAAAAGTAACTACTGCAAAAAAATTATGAATAATACTTGATTACATTCACTCAATGAACTGAACCCTGTAACTTAAGTTTGTTTTCAGCATTACATAAACAATGATTCAAAGACATAGGAGAGCATTCAGAATGCTATTTAATTGTTTCATTCCACAAGGCGTAGATGAACATCGCCAAATTTCATAACCATGTTTTTTTATAACCCTTTATCGAAAAGCCAGAGTATCTCAATCCATTTGCAGAGTCTCTATGTCCACTAGTTTATGTAAATACAAGTCTGTTTATAAAGGCCACATGCATAGGAAGTTTGGAAGTTCACTTTTTTTTGCACCTATTATGCAAAAAAATCTCTTTTATAAGGAGTTTAAACACAGTTGTGTGGCAACAGTGTGTGAATATAACCAGCTTCTAATGGTAAAAAATATTAATTAAAATTTTTACAATCACACTTGATAAAAACTTCTGTAGTTAAAAGTCTGCAGAAACACTTTGCTTGACATTCTCACTTAGTATGTGTCATCAAAGGGGAAAGCCCCGCCCATTAGTGACTAACTCTTCCTCATTAGCATAGGACTGTTAGTCTTGTTTTTGTATCTGCCACTATGCTGACACATAGGCATTTGTACAATCTCATTTGAATTTAAAGCGACAGTCACCAAAATGGCACAATTAGGATCAAAGCCTAAAAGGGGCAGTTTCAAAGAGTTATAAAACATTATTTGTGGGATATTTTGAACGGAAACTTCACATACACACTCTAGGGACATCAGAGACTTATCTTGTAAAAAGGGGCATAATAGGTCCCCTGTAAAAGAGATTTTAGTGTGTCTCTTCTGTAATTCGGGTGGCGTGGTGGCGCAGTGGGTAGCGCTGTCGCCTCACAGCAAGAAGGTCACTGGTTCGAGCCTCGGCTGGGTCAGTTGGCATTTCTGTGTGGAGTTTGCATGTTCTTCCCGTGTTGGCGTGGGTTTCCTTCGGGTGCTCCGGTTTCCCCCACAAGTCCAAAGACAAAGCTAAATTGTCTGTAGTGTATGTGTGTAAATGGGAGTGTATGGGTGTTTCCCAGTGATAAGTTGCAGCTGAAAGGGCATCCGCTGCATAAAACATATGCTGTGTAAGTTGGCGGTTCATTCTGCTGTGGCAACCCCAGATTAATAAAGGTACTAAGCCGAAATGAAAATGAATGAATGAATCTTCTGTAATTCATGGTACAAAGGTTATTTCTGAGATATGTATACATTGATAAATGTATATTACTATGATTTAACATTTTCTGGTCAGAAACAAAATTATTTACTTTAATAAGACACATTCCATAATAATAAAGCTGTATTATTGTTTTAAAGTTATAATTGGTTTTAAATGACCCCTTTAACCAATGTTATCAAATAAAACCTTTTTGTTATCGGTTACCCTTTTTCATTTGTGCCATTTCAAAAGTCACAAAGGAATAACATTCAAGCGAGCAAAAACTTAATGCCCAGGTGATCTACGCCTTTAAAAACAATGAAATACCCCCGAAGAAAAATCTCAATTGGACATTACATTCTGACCTTTGCAAAAACTAATGGTCCAAGTCTCAATATGTTCTGTTAGAGAACAAAGAACAACGAAGGTCCTTTAATTAGTTGTCTCGGCTACAGGTGCCACTGCTAATTCCAAGAAAGCCAGGAGAGAGATTGAGTGTGTTGATGTACGCTGATCTGTTTGCCTTTACTGCCAGATGAGAGGATGGATTGCACACTTGGAGTTGTTATGTGGTTAATGGACAGCTATCAATCACTCGCCACTGCCTCGTCTTACACTGAGTGGCAGCTGGAATGTGTTTCCGCTCGCTGGACCTTGAAGTGCAAAGGAGTTATATACTTCACCTTCAAAAACGACTGGATGTGACCACAATCCAAATGCTCGCTCGAGTGATTGTCTCGCTAAAGCAGGTGTAGAATATGGGAAGTTTTCTGTCCTTTATGATTGTTGCTTGTCAGATTGTATAATATGACCTAGGGAGATCATATCCCGCCAGAAAGATATCCAAACAAAAGGAACAATAGGAATCATCACAAAAGATTCCAGTGGTTTCATTACGGGCCTATCAAATTTTAAAATGGACCTATTATGCATAAATCACTTTTATAAGGGGTTTAAACAACAGTGTGTGAATAAAGCCAGGTCTGCACTTTGATTGACGTTCTCCCTTTTCTACCTGTCATCAGAGGGGGAAAGTCCCGCCCATTAGTGACGATTTATCCCTCATTAGTATAAACAGCCTTGACTGAGAAGCAGTCGTCCACCATTAGAGTTTTCAAATGCTGAAGATAATGTCAGTGACTAAAAGGATTATAAATGTGGAGTTTTAGGATGCACAAGTGAACAGCGTAATCTTTATAGACTGCCTTCTGAGACTTCTTTTTGACATTTTCAGTTGTTTGTAGCTCCACCCCCTTTCGAAAAAAAGAGCACAATCTCATTTCAATTTAAAGTGACAGTCACCAAAATGGCACAATTTGGATCAAAGCCTAAAAGGGGCAGTTTTGAAAAGTTATAAAACATTATTTGTCGGGTCTTTTGAGCTGAAACTTCACATACACACTCTAGGGATATCGGAGACGTATTTTACATCTTGTAAAAAGAGACATTATAAGTCTTCTTTAACCATTCAAATCAGCACATATTTAGTTTTTTGACATTCTATTCTGATTTATTGGTTTCAACATGCCATGTATAGAAATCTTGTACAGATGTGGCTACTGAGAATGCGCATGTGAATGAACGTGACCACGCGCAATGCTGCAGTGTTATGCTGCATTCACACCAGACGCGAAAGAAGCATCAAGCTGGAGTGATTTACATGTTAAGTCAATGCAAAGACGTGAATAGACATCCTGCGACGCGATACGTGCAAATGACGCGATACGCGCAAATGAAGCAGCACGAGTTGAGCATTTTACGCGATTGACGCACTTAATGTGCAAGTCGCTCGAGTTGGAAAATCTGAACTTCAGCGGACTTTCGCGCCACGTTAACCAATCATGAGCTTGCTCTTGTAGGGGCATGAATCAGAATCAGAATCAGAAAGAGCTTTATTGCCAGGTATGTTCACACATACGAGGAATTTGTTATCGTGACAGAGCTTCTACAGTGCAACAGAATTACAGAGACAGGACAAAAAACAGATAATAAATATATTTTAAAAATGAAAGTTGTAGTGAATGCAAATATACAAATTGACAAGTGTATGTACAGGAATATTACTATATACAACAGCAGCTGTTATGTGCAAATTAGCATGTAAAATATGTTGTTAAATAAGTGTTTGTGTATAAAAAGTGTATAGCAGTAGTGATGTTTGTTCCATAATTACTATCATCAAGTGTTCATGAGATGGATTGCATGAGGGAAGAAACTGTTTCTGTGTCGGGCTGTTCTGGTACACAGTGCTCTGTAGCGTCGACCAGAAGGTAAAAGTTCAAAGAGGCAATGTGCTGGGTGTGAGGGGTCCAGAGTGATTTTGGCAGCCCTTCTGCTTGCTCTGGATAAGTACAGTTCTTGGAGAGTAGGCAGGATTGTACCAGTGATTCGCTCAGCAGTCCGAACTATTCGACGTTTACGTTTACGATTATGACGTAGCGCCTGTTGTTGGTGTCCCGGGGGAAAATCCTCCTGCTGACACCAGACAACAGTTCATCAAACTGGGCTCGGCTCAGTCGGAAGCACCGCTGAAAGCCTCCATCCTCCAGGTACAGTTTCTGGAGGAGTTGATGAACTCACAGAGCTGGGTGCACCTCTGAAAGGATCTAGTGGACTCCGACACGGCTCCAAGCAAATCGACGCTGTTTTTCAGCCTTCCTAAAGCACATAAACACAGCTATTCTCTCAATAAAATCCATGTTAGCCATTTAGCAACGAAGCTAGAGTCACCGGGCAGACAGAAGCCCTGCCCATGACATAAACCTAGTTAAGCATTTGTCACTTTAAGCTGAATACTAGTATCTTGAAAAATATCTAGTTAAATATTATATACTGTCATCATGGCAAAAATAAAAGAAATCAGTTATTCGAAAATAGTTATTAAAACTATTATGTTTAGAAATGTGTCGAAAAAAATCTCTCCGTTAAAAAGAAATTTGGGGAAAAAATATAAAGGGGGGGCTAATAATTCAGGAGGACTAATAATTCTGATTTCAACTGTATATTCAGAATGGCTCACTGCACAAAAACTTTTTACTATTCTGCTGTCTTTTCTCCATTGACCTAGCCTGTGTGCCCATGATATATTGCCTTGGCTAAACTTTAGCTAACATATTACATTATGTCATGGATGTTAGCAAGACTAATTGACAACGTTATTTGTCTTTGGTCTTTTGGATAATTCGCTAATTGTACATTTGAGCCACATGTAGTTTAGTCTTCTGTTAATCACTACTCACCACCACACTGTAGACGACTGACAAACAAATTAACCTCAGATGCTCATAGTGTGCTAAAGTAACAGAGGTCAGCTTAAAGTGCTATGCAGGTAAACTTTACTTCACCATTTACATCTTATAAACAACAGTGCGCTAGCATCCTTGTTAGAGTGCCCACCTTGCATGGAGAAATCGCTGGCTTGGAAAGGGTATACAAGTACCATTCACAGCTGATATTTAGTTCTTTTTTTTATTATTAGACAAAACATTGCCTCTAATATGCACTGTGAACTCTGCACTAGTGATAGTTCACCCACCTATGTAATCAGTTGCTCAATGTCATGTTCTTGACAACTATTAGGGCCAGCTTTCATTCATTAATTTTCCTTCGGCTTAGTCCCTGATATATCAGAGGTTGCCACAGCAGAATGAACCACCAACTACTCCAGCATAAGTTTTATGCAGAGGCTGGAAGGGCATCCACAACTCAGTACTGGGAAACACCCATACACACTCACATTCACACACACACTCATACACTATGACCAATTTAGTTTATTCAATTCACCTATAGCGTATGTGTTTGGACTGTGGGGGAAACCGGAGCACTCGAAGGAAACCCACGCCAACCAGAGGAGAACATACAAACTCCACACAGAAATGCCTCCTGGCCCAGCCGGGACTTGAACCAGCGTCCTTCTTGCTGTGAGGCGACAGAACCACTGAGCCACCGTGCTGCCAGTAAGGCCAGCTTTCGATGCAGTTTAATATTTTTCTTGATTAATTAATGCCATTGGCCTTAAAAGACACTGGAATCCACTGACTAATGCATAAAAAAGGGAGTATGAGATTGAATCTATCCTTGACTATTTTACGTAATTACAAAAATTGAATAGTGCAAATGGATCTTGTTGAGGTAGCAAATAAACTGAATTACAGCCTTCATTCCAGAAATTGTTAAATGTGTTTGTATCAAACAAGCATGTTTTACTCAAAAAAGAGAGAGAGAGAGAGAGAGAGAGAGAGAGAGAGAGATTAAGGTGTTCAAAATGGCTGAACAAATCCTGAGAAACAATCCTATTGAACTGCTCTAAATATGCAAAGACATATATAGATTGACTCTGTAATTCTCAGTTCTTAAGAAGCATTTTAGAGGTTCAAGGCAAAAAAATGCTTACAAGTGCAACATACAGTACATACATACACATGACATTTTAATAGTTTGAAATAATATAACGTATAAGAAAGTATATAGAGACAAATAAGTCTGTAGAATAACAGAAAATATACTGGCAGTTTATTACAAGGTTTTTGTACATTAATATACAACACCAACCAAGATAATATATCCCTTTAAACAATTAAAAATTTTCATAAAAGTCACTTTTTTTTTTTACTTTTCAAGGTTAAAAGTCGTTGTAAGAAAAATCAAGGTCCTATAATGCAATTCAAAATCATAAAACAAATAAAAATAAATCACAAAATATGTAAAACTGCTAATTTACAGATATTTTTTACAGTGTACTACAGTGGTCCCCAACTTTATCACCGTGGACCATTTTACCGCGGACTGGGGGGGTGGGGGTGTTTTCTCCCGTTTTCTTACGTTTAACCTTTTCTCGTTTTCAAGTTTATGGAGAAAATTACAAAGCACTGCAGTGTTTGGGTGTTCTGTGTTTGTCTGAGATAATTAGTCTACCGAAATGTGTATATTCCATACAAAGTATGAAGCTGATCGGTCAGTCATTGTCACGTGACTCGCGGTGCACTCGCAACATTCATTCAACTGAGTGCGTCTGGAAAGTCACACCGATTGTGTGCGCAAGCTGCACACCTCCATTGGAAATAAGGAACTTGTGCAAACTCTAGAAAAGACGCGATATGCTTTCCAAACTTTCCAAAGATGTCGGTTTCTTACTCATTTTGCTGCTTGTGGGTTAAATTTGGGCACTCAAGTGACCGAGATGTAAGTGAGAGAATACGGTCATTTTTCAAAATAAAAGATTTTTCAAAATAAAAGATTGTTCAGACTCAGATAATAAATAAAGCGGAAATGATTAATGATTTTTTGTGCAGTCCGGTAACCAGTTTATCCACGGATTGGTACCAGTCCGCGGCCCGGTGGTTGAGGACCACTGGTGTACAACATTTATATATTCATTCATTCAGTGCATTTATTTATTTATTCATTCATTTATTTATGTATTCATTTATAGAAACATGCTTCTGCCAAAAAATGCCATCATTGTTGCCATGATTCTAATATAATACTATAAGTGTTGCTGAATATTTTTCTCAGAAATGTCATTTTTTTCCTCTTACCGCTGCAAGTTTATCAGCAATCTAGGCAAATCTGACTTAATTTATTTTGTCATTCTGACTTACATAAAATGTGTAAAAACTGCATAATACAAATCTGAAATTGGTGGTGAAAAAAGTCAAAATTGTGAAATAATAACTTAACATTTTTTTGAGGGGTGGCAGTTTGGCAGTTGATTTGCGCTGATCGCAGTGTGTTTTGTCTTTTAAATTACTGGCTGCCAAAAGCATGAAACCATTAAAACTCAATTTTGTACATTAAACAATTGTGGTAGTGTGCTGGGTCGGCAGTTGATCTCCAATATTAACTGAGTCCTGGAGGAAAGCCAGAAAACAGAAAGATGTTTGTGAAATCTCAGGGCTAACAGGCCGTGGCAGTGTGCTGGACTGCCGACCTTTGTTATGTTAATACATGTTGTGCAGCAAAGGGTCATACAAAATACATGAGATTCATTGATTTATTTCAAGCCTCTTTTTTATTATCCGTCTGAAAGCTTCAAAAAGACCAAACTGCAAAGAGTCAAGTGTAGAAAAGATGACAGCCTGCAATTCAGACTTTTTTTTTTTTTTTCAGAATTCTGAGTTTAACCCTCGTGTTGAATTACAGGTCAAAACTGACCAGTGCACCATTTTAACAGCATAAAAATAAATAAAAGAATAAATAAATAAAAACTGATTTTTTTTTTTCATCTTGAAATTTGGTGACTTTTTCTAATATGACCCCAACATATATACATATATTCGCATTTTCATGAAGGCTGTACACATTTAGGTAAGGGTTTTCCTTCACCAACCTGATTTCACCAAGTAGGACATGTTCCTGGATTAACATCTATGTTGACCCTGGAACAACATTCCAATCAGAATTAAGGGATACGTTTACAGGTTATGTTATGTTTAGGCTTACAGTTAGGTTTATGCACTTCTACATGATTGTTATCCAACTATTATTCCCCTCTAATTTGTGGGAATATTTTACAGTTATGGTACAGGTATGGATTACATTTTCGAACAAAAATGATGTTCCAGGATCAACATAGATGTTAATCCAGGATCGTGTCATACTTGGAAAAATCATGAACCGGGAACACTTCCCAAAATACATTATAATTTGAACGGTATCTACGCTTATGTTAGTCTGTTTTTCATTATCGCGAGGTCTCCATAATCCTAGACCAGGCCATATCCTGATCAGATGCTGTGGCAGTCATGGAGGAGTGGAGAGCATGAGATTGATTCCTAAAAGACCCCAGTGACAGACGAGTCTCCGCATTGATCCCGTGAGCCAGTCTGTACACCCGCTTGGTGACCTACTCACACACATGCAGTTTCTCCACAACGGTCGTCCAGCGTTCTCAAGCCTCCTGCGCCTAGACTGCAGCTCTGCACAGACAGTTTGGAGACTGGTTTCTCTTGAGGTTTTTTTTCAATCACTTTCGTCATTTGGAAAAAGTTTTGTTCCTCGCCACTGTCGCCATTGGCTTGCTTGGTTTTGGGACTTGTGGGGCTGTGCATTGATGAATTTGCTCTTCGGTGTTTGGACTCTCAGCAGTGAAAATGAAACCACACTGAACTGAACTAAACTGAACTTCAACTCTGAAAACTGGACTGACGCAGTTTTAATTTACTACAACTTCTATGTTTAGCTGCTTTGACACAATCTACATTGTAAAAGCGCTGTAGAAATAAAGATGAATTGAATTGAAAGTAGCTACGTTTCCATCCACCTATTTTTATGCGCATTTTTGATATGAGCATAAAAAAAAATCGGTTGATGGAAACGCTTAGATGCGCATACATTTTTAAAATGCGCTTAAAAAATGTATGCGCAAAACTGAGTAGGATAAACTTTTTATTCGATAAGAAAAGATGCGCATAAACTACGATGGAAACACTTTTACCGAACAAATTCCAGTATGCGCATTAAAAAAGGTCATGTGATTTGGTTATGTGATGATAAAAATGTTTGGACACACATGTTGTTTTATGGACAACATAAAAATGGACAAACCAGCAGGCTGAGCACATTGTAAAACATCTGAAATGTTGTTTTGGTCATTCTAAAATGCCTTAACCATGTCAGTATTAGTGTTATTATATTATTAATGACCTCCAGAATTGTTAAGAGCGTCTGTGCTCCGCGTCTCACGCCTTCAAACGCCACCACGCGTTCACTGCGTGTCAGCATTGCCTTCTGAGGCGCAAGTCATTCATTAAATGAAGAAAAGATTCACGCAGCTTCTCCTACCTCAGCAAATTCCGTTTTTACTGTTGATATTTGGCACCATTTAATCAGGAAGTGACGATTTTGTTCTCTTTGACTCGTTGGATGGAAACGCTGCTTTATTCGCACATCTTTTATGCGATATTACAGTTTTGCGCATGAAGTTAATTCACATTTTTGGATGGAAACATAGCTAGTGACGTGCGGTTGTCCTTCGGGTCAATTTTGACACACCAGCTATTTTTACACCACAAAAAATACCAGCATACACACATCCTAACACTCACCCCTAATACGAATCTGCTACTTAAAATTTTATGAATATTGTCTTGCTAAAACTTTAAATGTATGCAGGTACTTTTAGCATTAGAAGATATAACCTTTACTACAGTCAAAAACGAGTGTTGTCCACTAATTAAACATTGATGAAAAACTCCATACTGATGAGAGAAAGCCTACACATTACCAGAATTTGTGATGAAGATGAGTTTGTTCCTTTATGCAAAATATATTTGAGTATTGAAACTAAATTTAACTGCTTTAGAAATAACGATGGACGTCCAGCGTTCCCCAGCCTCCGGTGCCTAGACTGCAGCTCTGCACAGGAAGTTTGGCCAGATGAGAAAAGTTCGTGCCCAACTGAGCCTGGTTTCTCTCGAGGTTTTTTTTCCTTCACTTTTGTCATTTGGTAAAGTTTGTTCCTCGCCACTGTCGCCACTGGCTTGCTTGGTTTGGGACTTGTGGATCTTCGCATCAATGGATTCAGATTCTTCAGTGTTTGGACTTTCAGCAGTGAAATTTAAGCTACACTGAAGTGAACTAAACTGAACTTCAACTCTGAAAACTAGAATGAAGCAGTGTCAATTTACTAGAACTTCGATGTTAAGCTGCTTTGACACAATCTACATCGCAAAAGCGCTATAGAAATAAAAATTCAATTTTAATTCAATTCAATTGATCAAGAGGTTTATTGATGACCTGAAAGACGAACGGCTAAGACAACAGGAGGGTTAAAGAAAACTCAGTTATGAGCATTTCTCCATTCTGACTATACTCTTTTCTAAAAACCTGAGTTTGAATGAAGCAATTCTGTTTTTGTTTCTGCCAATAAATAATCAATTAAAAACAAAAGTATTTTCTTAAATCTTTCTTCTTAAAATAAATTCTTAAAACTTACAATAGCAGGTTTATATCTTACAATTCCTCTTACTATGCAATTCTGAAAAAGTGGAATTATGGTAGCAGTGGTCAGTAACTTCCAAGAGAACTTAAAAGTAACTTTGAAAACTTAAAGTGTATATGTAGTGGGCTGATTTGCATTGAATAATGCATCTTCATAGGGCGAGTGTGAACATGTTCTGCCTCCAGGTGTTCAGGAATGTGTGAGGTATAAACAGGAGGTGTGCAGGACCTTACATCAGCCTGCCTCAATGCATTAACCATCGCCAAAACATTCTCCTGAAATCAGCCGGTCTGACATATCAGCATCATGTCGGTCTGAATATGTAATTCACCCCAGCGTAGGGTATTTGATTGACAATTGCTGTAGATTGCAAAATCATAAGCATGCAGCATTCATTTATAATTATTTCATTATTTTGTTTTGAAGTCTTTACTCACAGTTACTAAAACACAGTCCCAGATCCAGCTTTGAAATTTAAGGTAGGCCAATTTTTTTTTATAATAATAGAAAAGCAAACATGAAAATAATAACATTTTTCTTTAGAACTATTATTTGTACATAAATCTCTGAGTGTTTGCTTGCTTAAGTTTTGCTAATCATCTTACAATTTTGGGCAGGCGCAGTGGGTAGTACTGTTGCCTCACAGCAAGAAGGTCGCTGGTTCGAGCCTCGGCTGGGTCAGTTGGCATTTCTGTGTGGAGTTTGCATGTTCTCCCCGTAGGTTTCCTCCGGGTGCTCCGGTTTCCGCCACAAGTCCAAAGACATGCGCTATAGGTGAATTGGGTAGGCTAAATTGTCCGTAGTGTATGTGTGTGAATGAGTGTGTATGGATGTTTCCCAGTGATGGGTTGCAGCTGGAAGGGCATCCGCTGGGTAAAACATGCTGGATAAGTTGGCGGTTCATTCCGCTGTGGCGACCCCAAATTAATAAAGGGACTAAGCCGAAAAGAAAATGAATGAGATCAGATTTTGTCGAGCATGTATGTTTACATAAATGGACCAAAGGTGAACATATTTAGACAGGTTTGGGATCCTGTTTATTTTCAGACAGTTTAATGTGATTTTCAAAAGTGTCCAGTAGAAATATTACTGCCACTCAACATTGTCAGCTTTCACAGTTGCTAAGCAACAAGATCAATCCTCCGTAGGCTAGACCGTCCCATTTAATAATGTTCAGTTTGGCCTTTCAGACTTTGAAAGATGCAGCCTCTGAATTGGGACACAGCTAATAATGCTATTTATCATGCACTTTGATCTTTCCAACTTTTCAGACCATTTACATTCACAAACAGTTATACTGCACAATACACAAAAGATTCAACCCAGCATTTCATGTAAATAGGTTTATTTTGGAATGCTGTTTAAAATGTGTTTTTATTTAGTTATTTATTTATTTGAACATGTAAATGACCTTTTTATATGTCTTAAGCCTTTATACTGTATTAATATATTTTTCTAAATATGTAGAAAAGAAATTGTTGTTACGATGTGGTGGTGAAGCAGAGGTGAGAGGCGGATTCACAAGCAGTCTAAGAGTTTTTATTAAACCCATAGAATATCCAAAACAAGAACATAGGGCAACACTGAGAAAGGTATACCACACACACTAACTCGAGGGTAAAATAAAAACAACTGACAATGGAGGACTAAAACAGAAAGACATACTGTATATATTGGGGAGAACAGTGGGCTGAACAAGCAAATGAGATGATGAGGGAGTGGAGACACTCAACAACCGGAGCAACTAACTATGGTAACTAAGGACACAAACAGGGAAAACACAATGAGGTACGGCCAAACACTAACCAAACAGGGACTGCGCAATAACACCCTTACAAGGAGCGGCCTCCAGATGCTCAAAAGCACTAACAGTAAACAAATATAGTCCATCGGAGGCAGAACCAGTGGAAGGATGGAGGGTCAGGCCTGTAAGGCGGAGGCAGACTTAGGCCAGATCTGAGTTGAGGAGGCCCTGGGTCAGGAGGTTCTGGTATGTCAGGAGGCTCCAAGCAGGTATTGCTGCAGGCCAGAGAGCTCCAAGAGGGAGGGACATACACCACAAGTAGGTTAGGTTTAGGGTTGTGGTAGGTGTAGACATTACCAAAACACAACAGGTTACTGTGAGGTTGGGTTTAGGGTGTGATAAGTGTAGGTGTTCGTAAAACAATAGTTTGGACTCCATGTCATGTAGGAGACATTAAATAGATCAATGATAACTCCAAGAGGTTTGGACAACCCACTTGGAGCTCAAGTCCCACCCATTTGGAGCTGGCTTCGATCTCCATTTATACCCTTCTCTGAGACTGTGGCAGGTCAGATGGCAGAAGCTCTAGTGGTGGCCATTATAGCAATTCTTGGGACTCAGGTGGTGGTTGTGGCGGCCATTTGTAGGACTCTGGTGGTGGTAAAGGACATTTGTGGGAATCTGGCAGTGGTGGCCATTTATGAGACTCTGGCAGCAGCCATTTTTAGGACTCTGGCACTGGTGGCTCTGGCATTTATAACTCTGGTGCATCCTGCCATCCCAAAGCTAATTTCATCCACTTGTATCCAAGATCTTGTCCTTTCAGTTCATCACTATATTAGAGGAAGGACGTAGATTGACCAGTAAATCTAGAGCTTCGCCTTTCAGCTCAGGTCATTCTTCACCACAACAGAGCGCTACATTGAACGCATTGCTGCTGCCATTGCACCAATACGCTGAAAGCTCACCCTCCATCCTTCACTCATTTGTGAACAAGATACTTAAACTTCTCCATCTGGGGCAAGGTCTCTCCTCCAACCTTGAGTTCTTATCCCTGTTGCATCACACTCAACTGCAAACTGTCTCAGTGCACACTGAAGCTTCAGGTCTGATGCAGCTAACAGGAGATTACATCATATTCAAATAGCAGAGATCAAATCCTGTGGTCCCCGAACCAGATCCTCTCAGTCCCCAGGTTGCACCTTGAAATTCTGGCTATAAAAAACAATGAACAGAACCGGTGACAAAGGAAAGTCTATGTGAACAACTTTGACTTATTGCTGGCATAGCAAACCAAGCTCCTGATTCGGTCATACAGATCCCGGACAGCCCTTAACAAAGTGCCTCAGATTCCATACTCCGAGAGCACCCTCAAAGAATGCACATGGTCCAAATTTCTTTTCCAAGTCTACAAATTATAAGAATGGGTAAGGTGTGTTCTCACTATAGGGAATCACACTCCTCAGCCTCCCAGAAAATGTCTATGCCAGGGTATTGGAGAGAAGAATCCAGCTAATAGTAGAACCTCAGATACAACTCTTTGCCCTAACTAGGGAGCTCAAGGGTTTGTGAGAGTTTGCCTGACCAGTCCACATGTGCTTCAGGAAAATTCTTTTTCAGAAAGTTTTTCAAGTTTCATTACTTTTGATATTCTTTTTTTCTCCTTCTTTTTGTGAACACATAATGAATGTTGACACAATTATTACATAAGTACTAGAACACCCAGAGCCTTTCACAGTAGTGCTGCACTCAGGCGAGAGCTGCTCTCCCGTTCTGACATGGCATCACACTTGCTCTGAACAAGGTCCACTGCCTCCATGTGCTGCAGGGCGTCTGCTGTGTCCTGGCCAAACAGCCCTTCAATATGACACTAATGCAGTCTGGCAGAAAACTCATACATTACCTGGAATCTGCACTGGGAATGTAGAGAACAAAACGAAAAGGCCAAAGAGGGAGTGACAGAGAGATTTGAACAGTAATTGTTTTTAAGAGTTTCAACATTCTGTCTGGGAAAGAGTTAATACAATTAGTGTAGCTAAAAAAAACAAGAACAGGGATTTCTTTGCACCAAAACAGCTGCTGCTCTTCTTGTTATCAAGGTTACAGCCTCCTTCAAAAGTCAATAGTATGAACATCATTCAAAAATATGATGTTACACTTGACAAATGTAGTCAGGCTTACAAAAATAAATGTACATATTAAATAAGAACTTGTCAACTTGATCATGTCACTTAAAATGAGACATATGCAATATTGTTTTGCAGTAAATAAGTGGTGATATGGCGACACAGTGGCTCAGTGGTTAGCACTGTCACCTCACAGCAAGAAGGTCGCTGGTTCGAGTCCCGACTGGGTCAGTTGGCATTTCTGTGTGGAGTTTGCATTTTGTCCGGGTGCTCCGGTTTCCCCCACAATCCAAAGACATGTGGCATAGGTGAATTGAATAAACTAAATTGGCCATAGTGTATGTGTGTGAATGAGTGTGTATGGATGTTTCCCAGTACTGGGTTGCAGCTAGAAGGGCATCCGCTGTGTAAAACATATGCTGGATAAGTTGGCAGTTCATTCCGCTGTGGCGACCCCTGATGAATAAAGGGACTAAGCTGAAGGAAAATGAATGTATGAATGAAGTGGTGATATTTTGAGGATTTTAAAACTCATTAACATATTCATGAATGATTTTTCATAATGGACAGATTATGTTGTTTTTTAAATAACCAATTTTAATGGACATATGTAAGCTAATGATAGAAATGTTTGTGAAAAACCTTGTTGGTATTGTTAATGGTCATCTATAAAAGTAACTGTTTATATTAATAATGTAATTAGTTTATTACAAATGGAATGTAAACATGAAATGATCCCTTGTTCAAGAGAGAGAGAGAAAGAGAGGGGAGGGGGGTGAAGGAAAAAACTTGAACTGAAACGATTGCAGCCTTTAAATCATAATGTCAGGATCTTTATTCTTGTCTTGTCGAAGACAGAGAGTGGTACCGCAAGATAAAGGGTGAGATTTATGTAAAGGTGCAAAGACATATTGAAGAGCGAGCCGTAGAGGATAATATCACTCCACATCTAGACAATCAGATAAGAATAAAGGTTAGCTCTGTCTTCATGCAAATCCACTGAAAAAGAAAAGTCTCCCTCAAATGACTAATGTTGGTACTGTAGGTCTGCAGACATTTTGGGTTAGTTAACCTTGTGAGCTGCGCAGAAAATTCTTCAGAGGTTATGATTTCATTTCAGTCTGCAGTTTTCAGAACAGCTTTTTTTTTCCTGGCCTGTTCATATGTATTGTAAATTATTGTATAGGTCTTTGAATGAGTGTGTGCTTATGTGATTTATGAAGACACAAATTTGTATAATGACATGGGTATGACCTAGGTTTACAATGTTGAGGTTCTTTTTTTAGCTACATGCCTTTTGTCCTTGTAATTTAAAATGGTTTAAAATGATACTTGATACGTTGGTTTTTTTTAAATTCAAAATTCGGCACCCTATGAGGGTTTGGTTTAGGGGTACAGTAGGGTAAGGCCACATAATAAGCTGTTTTTACAGTATAAAATACATTACGCATTACTATGGATAGTGCTCATAAATCACAAAAAAACAATATGTGCATGTGTGTAAAATGTAGCTGTTTGTGAATGAAAATGTCAACAATTTCAAATGTTGAAGTGTACAATAAATGTTGCGAACGAAATAAGGAACTTACTTTGAACTGTGTGAAACAAGTTGTCAGCAAATCATGTTTAACATCCTGAACACTCTGACATTGGTTTTCCCAGAACTATTTGTTCCACGGGAACTGGGAATAGTTAATATTATAGGAACACCTTTTTAGGGGAACTAAATTAGCTCCTACTTCAGAGTAGGGTCTAATACAGTATAATAGGAACTGCCGGAGACTTAAGTGCTATGTAACACCGGCTGAGTATTTTACAGCCTTACAAATGCACAAATAAGGCACTTTTATTTTATTACCTTAATAAATGATTACTCCATTAGGAGTATATTTTTCAATTTTACTGTAGTAACAGTATACAAGTACTTGATTTCTAATGTAGTCAAGTATTAAATATAAGTCAGAAGTACTTATTTATCGATATTTTATTTTTGAAGAAAAATGTGTAAATGTATTATCAAAACTTCACATACGCAGAGTTCTTCTACTTTTGATTAATATGAATTCAATTGTGTAAACAAGTATAGAAATTAATAAAATATACCATGTAGCCAGGTATATGACTAAAAAAAGTGTGTGCAAACATGTGCTGACAAAAGTTAAGTATACAGTTTGCTACAACAGTGGGCCATGGACATGACTTTGTGTTTATTTAATGTTCTGTTCAGTTTTTCATAAAACATACCTTGCTCAGGGGGTAATTCACAAAAATGTCCACATTCAATCAATCTGAGGAGAAATTTGTCTTGTAAAAATTCAAGCATTTCATACAGTAGGTTCAAATTTTTACAGCAGATTTACTCTACAAACAAATTATGAATACATTAAATTATGAATAAATTGCTAGTATAATTATTCTTCTTTTTTTCCCCTCATTTTGAATCAGTTTGTAAATTTAGTGATTCATTAACTGAAGACTGAAGAGTTTGATCACTTGAAACGGACCAGGTCATTTGAATCAGTGAGTCATGAACTCATTCTGAGTGAATCATCTGAATCAGTGAGCCGGTAACTCAATCTGAATGAACTGTTTGAATCAGTGAGCTCTTGGCCTGTGAACAGATGCAATCGGATCTGTCCAATGCACAAAATAAATGTTATTTGTGAACTGATATATCTGTTGTTGTGTCTCTGAGTGGGAGACAATTTCTCCAGTTCAAAATACATTTTCAGTTTGCTACATTATTGAAGTTTTAGATTGTAATCAAGAAAACATTTCCTAAAAAAAACTTCAATACAGTTCTGATACTTAAATAAATGTACCCAAGTACAGTGTTAAAGTAAAAATACATAGTTTCTGTCCATTACTGAATTTTAGTGAGATTTACCTTGCCTTTGTCCGCAGCGTTGTGATTTTTCTCTGCCTTATATGATGCAGCATTACATTGTAGGTGATTCTGTTCATTAGCCCTCCTATTTGCTTTTCCTATAACATAACATAACATAACATAAAATGTTATACTTCATATAATGCTATATAACTTCGTAAAATAGCATAAGGACACTTTAAATTGAAGAATAAAGGTTTATATTGTGTTTGTATTGCAGTGGGATTAATTATTTGTTGACACTTAAAAGTTTCGACCGCTAGCACATGCTAAATCCACCATTATTCATTATTCTAATAGCTTTACGCCGAAGTGCTGTTTAAATGACCACTTTTAATTTACCAATTAGTCCAAAACTTGAGAAAGTGTGCAATGGTTTGGTCTTAATTGTGTGCTGAGGTGATAATTCCCCTGCTCACAGCATTAGTTTCAGAGTTTATTTAGTTGGAAATCAGACTGATGCATCCCATAGTTAAAGTCGAATCTGAAAGTGACCCCTATCTGTGTTAAAGAGCTTTCTTGGGGTCACTTCAACCATTAAGCCATTAACACACAGTGGTCCACCATTTATCCAGGTCTTTTTTTTTTTTCATACGGTCATAAACATGCTAGTAAACACAACTGCATGTACGCCTATTGCCTCAGGCTGACTGCACTCACACTAAGACAGTTAATGATGCAGAAAATTAAACGGGTACACCGGATATATGAGCCGCAGTAGTCTTTAACAAGAAGTTCTCCCACACAATTCATCAGCACATGTTACTTGAAAAGGAAAAAATGTTTCTGTTAATCTTTAAAAAAGTAATAACTTGCTCCTTTGCTGAAATGACTTTTCTACTTAAATCACCTAAATTGCAACGTTAACCAAATAGCACATTTTAGACTTCAGTTTCAGATAAACTGCAACAACTGACAGATAACCGAGGAGGCATTTACACAAAACAGTTTTTTAATTGAAAAAATAAAAATAATTAAATAAAATTGTCAATTTTGTTAATTCATCTCAACAACTCTGGTATTTTAGGGTGCATAGAACGTGTCTAGACTGCAGGCATGCATAAAAACTCTACTAAATTAACAATGGCAGACAACAGGACTATAGAACAGGGGTTTTCAACCTTTTAGGACACACACCGCCCCCAAGTTTGCCCAATTTCACTCGCCCCACCCCTCCACCCCTCCCGCAAGTCAAATTTATAATGTATGTGTAGACATCATTCACATATTACTTGCTGCGTTTAAAGTGCATAGCATTAATTACATTGAAACATAAATATATAGCTTACCTGATTCAGTGTGATGGCTGAGCCTGTTTCTGTGAGGACAACATGCTAATCCTTGGTTGGATTCCTGACACGACTAACCGTAAATCATCTTCCACTGTCAATAAGCGTGAGCCATAGCCTACTTGCTTTTGATGTACGTGCATACAGAAAATGCTGCTTCGCAAAGCCAAGTTCGCAGAGCCCTGACAGTGTGGTTGAGTCGAACATTGAGTATGTTTACATGGACACCAATACTTTAATATGGTTTTAATTCGATTAAGACAATACTCTGATTAAGAGTCTACCATGTAAACAGCGATTTTTGATTACCTTAATCCGACTAGTCATAATTGAACTAAACAGAAATGGAATTAAGACGTGGAGTATGCATATATTAGTGGCATTATTGAAGTAAACACCGCAATCAAACTATTACCAGCATGTAGGACTTTTCGCCGCATTTTGCGACAAGATCCACACACACGGCTGTCAGTAAAGGACCGCAGACACATACACCGCAAAATGCGGAAGTTTTTTCTTTCCATTCGGCGTGCGGTATTAAATTCCATTAAAACAACACTCCTCCACCAGTCCTCACTCTATACTCGCGTCCAATACCCCAGTTTGTCATGAGGGCATGAATGAAATGTTCATGAGTGAAAGTGAAACAGCCGAACTGCAGTTAAAGTTGAAAAATTAAAGATGAAACACCCAAAATTACATGAAACTCATGAAACTGTCTTATTCAGATTAAGGCAAATAACTGATTACTGATGTCCATGTAAATGTAGTCAGTAGTGTTTTCAAAGTAAGTGAAAGATCCAGAAGGGCATCCTGCTGATTTGATTCAGAAGGGGACTTTTTTGTCAGACGGCTGACCGGTTTTACTTTCATTCACCGTCATTAATTTTAAAAAGCACCCGGTCCACTTTATTAGTATATATTTTACTCGAACGCATTAACCCTACAGGTGCCTGATAGCTGTGGAATTAACGTTAATCAGATTCACTCTAGTGAACGCATAAAAACCGTCATCATAATTTACTCGAGTGCACGCCTCAAATTCTCGCGCTCCCCTTAATAGGTGCTGGCGCCCCACAGGTTAAAAACCCCTGCTATAGAAGTATGTGTGTCTGTGCGTAAGTGACATTGGCATCTACTGGCCTCACATAATAGAGCATTTTTGGTCGTTTTCATGGATGGGTGTGTTCACTTTGACAACCATATGATCATTTTAGTAATGCTGTCAACATTGTGAATTGGCAAATTACAGACCGCATTCAAATGTTCTGTCTATGTCTAAAATATTAGGAAAAAGTTGTCTTCTTAATTGTGCTCCTTTTTTCAAACAAATGATATCTATGATTAATGTCAGTCAAGTTCCAGGTCCTTTCACAGTACTGAAACTGCATTTTTTAACACATTACACTAGCATTCAAGGACAATCACTAAAATGGCTTAAATACCATATGATGATTAGAATTTGTCATTTAAATAAAGAATTATCCATGTAACCATCAGTAAGGTATATGTGTCACAAGGATCTGTCTTAGAACCTCTCCTGTTTTCAATTTCGGCTCCTTAGCAATAGCAATGGTTAATTAAATGGTAATGGTCAAACTACTTGCTCTGTGTGATTCAAAATGAGAATGAGTCCAAATCAATGAGCTTTGTGGGTTTATGCAGACATTTGGAGGTTTTTCTTAGCTGTCGAGACCATTCAGAAACTTAATAATGCTCTTATGTTGGAAATATTCACCCCACCAACAATCCCTGCAGGCACCGGGACTCAAACCTGTGACCTTTGGATGCCAAGTCCAACTCTCTAACCATTTAGCCACAGCCTAATATGCTACTTAGTTCCAACTTTGGTGTAAGCCCAACATTAGTATGCTATCACCATTTAGTGACGTCATGTTCAGGGAAAACTGACAGTATGTTGTCGCTCACAACTGCTTTAATTTGCTAGTTTTGTTTGCATTAATAAATTAAGCACTGGCAGCACCCACTCATTCAAGAAAAAAATAATGGCAATAGAGCAGATCAAGTGTCAAAACTACTATTTTAAGTGGTCAAGTCTACTATTTAAAGCTGCTGAGAGATACTGGACGGTGCTTGTGGATGGACTTGCATGCTTGTATTACCAGTAACTTGTGTACTGCCCACACAAGATTTTGAATTGCTCACTGTGGTAGATTATTTTACAATTATATCCCTCTTTCTTGTCAGGAAATGTTTCCAAGACTCTTCACTCTCCACTTAATGCCCATCTGTCCTAGAGCTCATTGAATCTTAGACTGCTTCAATGATGAAAATGCCTCCCGAAGTTCACTTTCTGCTCCAATAAAATTTGTGGCATTATCTGATAGAAGATGCTCCACTTGCCATCTTCTACTGATGCATTAGTGCAGAGCGTTAATGCACGCATAAAGGGAACAAGCAAGTGGACAAGCAAGTGAAGATGAAACCATAGCATTTTGATGTGCCTCATATATGCCTGTATTTGTAAATGGTGGAAACTCTGACTCTCTTTGGGCATCTCAGCCATCTTCATTCTCCCATTGTACCTTTTACAGAAGCACCATTCTGTGCTGATATTCTTAACAGCTGAGGTGGCACCCGTGATCCAATGCCTCCTTAATGCAAATAATGTGGTTATGCACACTATGGCCAAGCTTTTGATGTAAATCCTTCAGTATGAAGGTAGACACATGCTGATTGTTAGTAGGAAGTTGTGGATGTTTCTTTCTGAATCTTTGCTGTTGGCAAAAGCAGATTATAGTTAACTTGGTTTCCATAACATACTCTGTCATTAAAGTTTGTCCTTCTATAAGCTATTTGATAGCTATTCAAAGACTCATTGATTGTTAGTATCAGCAGTATTAGACTCCCCCCTCTTTTGTATCCTTCTCAACAACCTCCTCTTCAACTTAAGGAATCAGGCAATTGATTTTCAAAGTCTTCTCCAATCTGAAAAGTAAGCCATCAACCTATTTGCACCCTTTAGTGAATCTTGAGTATTTACCACATTCACAAAAGCTTCCTTCTTGATCTCAAGGTCAATCAACCCCTACTGCAGTGCCCATTCTCTTCTGGTTTGAACAGAAACTTGGGGACTTCAATCCATCTATTGTTCTTAAACTTGACAGAATTTTCTGCATTCTCTGAGAATCCAATATTCGTTCTTGATAATCCTTGCTCTTCTACAGATCGCTCATTGAAGTCATGGTTGTACTACTTAAATAAGATCTCCTCCAGTCTGCAGACAGAAATTCTGTTAACCACTGAACTGACTTCATCCCCAAAGTTAACTGCATTCAAAGGACCATTAATGGTCCAAGCTAATGCTGTTCTCATGGCATAAGGGTCGTCCCCATGGCTATTTATGACTCTCCAAGGCTCCAACATCTTGGGAGCATTGGTTCCAATAAACAGTTGAATATTAGCCATTATATGGGAAAACTTAACCTTTGACAGGTAAGGTCATTTAGACAAATCACCTTTAGATACCATGTTGTCAGAACATACAGGTATTTGTTTCTGTGCAAGTGTCTGTGGAAGTTAATAGAATATTTCAACATCAATAGCAGATACTTCTACCATGAAAGTACAAAGTACATATGCAGGTACAACTTTTCTTGTCCCATAGATTGCAAAAGAATCAGAGTTTTTCTACTTGAGAGATTAATCCACTGCATAAGGCTTTCAGCACAAAAGGTCACTGAACTGCCAAGATCCAGGAATGCATACAGTAGGCAATGTTTGAAGTAATTCAAAACTTTTAATCAAAGTTGTTCTAAAACTATTCTACATCAACCAATCTTGTCTTAGGAAAATATTGTTTTTCAGTTTTAAAAATCCATTTAAAATGTTGACTACTGTATATCTGGGCTATCTGGTCTCCTTTACTAGCCTTGACTTGAACAGGTTAGATATAAAGAAGAGTGAAATCTCTCATGGCCCCCGAGTTACCACGTTTTAGTAGATACCAATAATTTGCATGCCTCCAGCTCCTTAGAGTCTATGACTTGGCATTGGAGTGGTGCTGATAACATACAGTACCCTACAACTCAACCGCTTGCCACAATTACAACACATTTGCTCAGCACTCAAGCAAAGAAAGCAAAGCTCTTTCTCCTCTAGAAATACAAACTTGTCCCTATGCTTCTCTCCTTTTAATTGTGGAATTGTAATCTAATTCATGATACCTAACACAACACATAAACACATAATGGAATTGCTTTAGAATTATTTGATGGTAATTTTGTTCTCTTACATTTAATGGACTCTACAGATGCAACAATAGTTGCAAAAGTTATTGCATTTGACTTTGCTTTCTCAAAGCTTTGGTCGATTAGCAGGCCTCATGGTAGTTGGCAGGTCTTTAATATCACCAAACAAATAACTCGGGCAGAGGAAACACTACTGTATGCGACAGCTTTACATGATTGAGGTAAAGTTGGTTTTATATTCGCACATTTAGACTTTTTCCTTTATAATATAATTTCAGAAAAGTATTACTTGCAAATTCTAGATAGGGAAATCATATTAGCAGCCAACGACTACCAAAGTACAGCACTGTTCACAGTGAATTAAATAGTGCTAATGTTGTTTTGAGGGCAACATGGTGGCGCAGTGGGTAGCGCTGTCGCCTCACAGCAAGATGGTCACTGGTTTGAGCCCCAGCTGGGTCAGTTGGCATTTCTGTGTGGAGTTTGCATGTTCTCCCCGTGTTGGCGTGGGTTTCCTCCGGGTGCTCCGGTTTCCCCCAGAGTCCAAAGACATGTGCTTTAAGTGAACTGGGTAGGCTAAATTGTCCGTAGTGTATGTTTGTATGTCCTGGTCCTCCAGATTGGGGGTTGAGTGTTGGGCTAACAACTCACCTCATAAAAACTAGAAGTTACGAAACACCAATATGGTACAGCTAAATATCTTATAACTTCGATATAAATGGCCCTGGGAGTAAGTAAGTACGTAATGTTGTTTTGAAGTCTTTGAAGTACTTAAATGCGATTTCAGACCAAATATTGAAATTACCATGGTAAACAATATAGGGACCGTTAAAATGAACGAATGTGCAAATATAAAACCAACTTTACCTCAATCTTTACATGAACAGCAACATTGGAAACACTATCATGTGTATCTACACCATAAGCACTGTAATTTAAGAACACAATTAAAGTAATTTCATCCTTTTCAGTATGTACCACAAGCATTTTGCTGTAATTTTTGCTTCGAATAATTTTTGCTGTAAACCATATCATGTTTTTCCATTTATCTTTCCCTTTCAGGTGAAATGCACAAAAATCATAAATACAGTTGGCTTCATCGCACAATTGTAAAAGTTAATCAAAAAACTCTGTATATCTTTTATATTTCTTTTGTTGCATCAGACCTTTTTAGTAGATTAATATCTTTAACACAGATTTTTCTTGCCACTCTGCAACCATTGCAAAAAATGCTTTAGAAGTTAATTTCACAACACATTTTGCTTTGTCTATTTGAACATCAGCAACTATAAAATGCTCACTTTCAGATGCCTCTATAATTTACAGCAAGTTAACAACATGACAGAAGCAATAACGAACCAGAGTTAATTATTTGCTTTGAACAGTAATGCATTGGTTTTGCCTGCACACAAAATTTGTTCATGTCAAAGTAGCGCTACTAAACATACCTCGTAATTTTGAGCACCAATGTTTGATCAAAGCTCCTCTGCTAACGTTGTAAAATGGCTGCGATGTCCTTTGTTGGCCTGATGGATGTTCCGTAACCCAAAGGATAGATGTGAGTGTGTAATCCACAGAAGCAAACACTGCGGTGTGATCTCATAGTAGCTGAAGCTGTCCTGACATAAATAAAGCCAATGCAAACTTTTCCAATAATCCACTTACATCCTTTCGGCAATGATAAAGCTTCACACAGTTTCATTTTATGTGGATAAACATTTTCTTGCTAAATGTTTATGGTCAAGTCGATTATTTTAAGATGCTGGAAGTGCTTGTAGTTGGACGTTCATGCTTGTATTACCAGTAACTGGAATGCCCACACAAGGTTTTGAATTGCTCACTGTGGTAGATTTACTTTAAAATTACTGGGTTTTGTTTCCATCCAAGCAAACAGTCCACAAGTTCATCAGTCAATCACCTTTAAAATGACTTCAATAGCATGGCAGTCAAAAAACTATATGTGCGCTTTCTCACCAGAAACACCTGTCACCTCAAAGAAAGTTCCCGCCTATATTTTGTGAACAATAGGAGTGACCCCTACTGGACATCCATAACATCCATAATTTAGAGTAAAACTATTAATTTATATGTTTCTAAATATCTTTAATTTTATTAGTTTATTTTTATTACAGTTATAGTTTTACCAATTTTGTACTTTAACGTTTATTAGGTTCAGTTCATGCTTCCTGTAAAATGTTATTTATGTTAACTTTATTGCATAGTTCATTCCGCTGTGGTGATCCCTAATGTAGAAGGGAACAGCCAAAGGAAAGTTAGTGAGTGAGTGAACTTTATTTCAACCTGGTAAAAGGTTTTTATTTTTTACTTTTGGTTTATACTGTACCAACACTTGGTGTATGTGACGGAAAAAAGTACTACTTTTATTGATTTCTCAAAGTTCATTCATTCATTCATTTTCATTTCGGCTTAGTCCCTTTATTAATCTGGGGTCGCCACAGCGGAATGAACCGCCAACTTATCCAGCATATGTTTTATGCAGCGGATGCCCTTCCAGCTGCAACCCATCACTGGGAAACATCCATACACACTCATTCACACACATACGCTACGGACAATTTAGCTTACCCAATTCACCTTTACCACATGTTTTTGGACTTGTGGGGGAAACCGGAGCACCCGGAGGAAACCCACGCGAACACGGGGAGAACATGCAAACTCCACACAGAAACGCCAACTGACCCAGCCGAGGCTCGAACCAGCGACCTTCTTGCTGTGAGGCGAACGTGCTACCCACTGCGCCACCGTGACGCCTGATTTCTCAAAGTTAGTACTTGAAATCACAATCAAAATTCAACTGAACAAATAAAATCTGACCACTTACAACAGTACAGGTATGAGGTAATAAAACTAGCAAGCCTAGCAATGGTATGTAAAAAATAAAAGTCATATACCGTGGCTGTAGGTTTTTCCATCCTCAGAAACAGCCTGCTTTTTTATTTGAGACGATGCCAAAGGCAAAATCTTGTTTAACTCCATAAGGGTATTTTCTGTAGTTTAAAAGCACTATTTTACTCTCATACCTGCAATAGGCCCCAAGATGACATGGTATATAAGACAAAAAAGAAGTAGAAAGAAAAACACATGTTCCCCAGCAGCAGTCTCTGTTTTCACCTCAGTCAAGCTCCACTGGGCTCAACCTGAACTTCAGACACACAGAAGGAAATATCTGCTGTTTTTTTTTTCTTTCTTGTCTTTTATCAGCAAAGATGGGTCTTGTCAGGGTCTATTTACAGTTTTCTACTTTAGAGAAACGGGAGATTTGTTTTAAACACAGGTAGAATTATAGCATCATCAGTTTATTTGGAAATTAGATAATGATGAAATAGTAATCATACATGAGCAACATCTACCTTACTTACTTACTTCCAGGGCTGTTTTTATATCGAAGTTGATATTTAGCCGCACCATGTTAGTATTTTGTAACATCCAATTTTTACGAGGTGTGTCGTTAGCCTAACGCTCAACCCCCAACCTGGAGGACAAGGACATACACACATATACTACAGACAATTTAGCTTACCCAATTCACCTACAGCGCATGTCATTGGACTGTGGGGGAAACCGGAGCACCACCGTGTGTGAGTGTTAATGTGTGCCATAGAGCACAACCAAATTAAAATCCCATTATCGGAAATAGCAAAAAAGTTCTTCTATTGGGTTATGTGTTCACAAAATCTCAATCTGCATGACTCCACTACACAGTTCTCAGTTGTAGCACATGGAGGAAGATCAAACAAACACATTTCATTGTCATATAAACTTTTTAAGTAGCCCTCAGGAACCCACAAAATCACCCCACCGGGAGGTCACAAGTCACATACCTAAGTCCCGAGTTACCATGGTAACAATCTTGATAGGCGAGCCTCAAAGACTTTCACACTCACATGTGAACAAGAACTGCCTTTTTTTAAAATAGCCGTTACTATATCCTAGAATGTATGTAATGTTTTTGTGTGTGTATGTTCATGTTCTTTGTAACCTAGGTAGACTGCTATGTCTGTGCTAGACAGTGTTTATTGACGATTTACTGGTGGTATATCAATCTTCTTGGCATTAAAACCCTTAGAAGTATTGCTCAACTTAGACTCAAACAACATCACAGAAGTGTTTGGTATGTATGCACAGCTAATGTGGTTTAGAGAACAACTGTATGCATTGTATTTTGGTACTTGTAACACATGTTGAGATTATAAAATATTTAACATTTGTCTTTGACCACTATTCAACAAGCATATGCAAATCACCATACATGAGCAATGGCCATAAAGCTGGCTAGAAGACAACTTCTTATTGGCTAACTCAGCCCCTGAGTTCATGACATCAGCAATCCTATTTTCCTATTTAAGAAAGGAATAACCAGTTCATACTCTCTCTTAGCTCTTGCTCTTACTCTCTTTGTTACCCTTACTCCTCTTGAACCCTCTTCTTCAACTCTTCTTCACTCAGTCACCAGCCAAAATGTGACTTAGGGCCTTAGGCCTCACCCAAGCTGAGGCCAGGCTTCGGCCTTCTCACATCTCAGAGACTTTCAGCATCAAGCCAAGTCTCTATTCTGGACAATTTCAACTCATAACCTTGCTGGAATGCTGATCAACCGATCAGAATGGGAACGACTCATCAAGAAACTTCCAGGACAGGACACACTGCGTAAGCCACAGACAAAAGAATTATGCGAGTTTGATTTAGTTATCAGATATGCTAGTTTATCATGTCCTTTGTTAAAACAAGGTGATTCAGTTTTCTTTGATGATTGGTTTTAGGTTATTGACCTTGCATTGCAACCATCTCTCTCTCTTCATAGGGCCTTCTCGGTCCGGTCCTCTTTGTCTCACCCACACCCTCCCTTTCTCTCTCTCTTTCTCTCTCTCAATTCAATTCAATTCTATAATTGCTTTATTGGCATGACAAATGTTACAAATGTATTGCCAAAGCATTTATAAAGTTTACATAAAAAAGAACATACACATATAATAAAAACACAGTAAACACAGTAAATAGTAGTAGTAGTATAAATTAATTTGTAATTTTTATTATATATATATATAAAAAATATATAATAATAGATCAGAATAACTGTACATTTAACAATCACCATTTTAGGATATACAGTAATAAAAACAATAATAATCAGTATATTTACAATGATTCAATTATAATAATCTAGGTGTGTGTGTGTGTGTGTGCGTGAGCGTGCGCGTGCATGTGTGTGTGTTTGCAAGCACATCACTGATGTTTTTATTGGTCTCCTCTCTCTTTTTGTGACAGGCATTAATGTATTGTGCCGCTAGAAGGACACAGTCAGTTTTTTCCCCTAGTAAATATTGCAGTTGTGTTGTATTGTCTGACTCAGTGAATTGAGGGTAAATGCTCTGGAGTTTGGGGTAGAATGTTTCTCTGATGTGCTGATAGTTTGTGCAGCGGGTGAGGAAGTGTTCCTCCGTCTCCACCTCTGCCTGGGCACAGTGTGGGTAGATGCGGCTCTCTCTGGGTTGCCAGTTCTGTCTGTATCTATCGGCTTCTACAGTCAGACTGTGAGCACTCAGTCTGTATTTGGTCAGTGTTGCTCTTAATTTACTGTCCTTTACTGCACTCAGATATGTTGCTGTCATATAATCTCTATTTAGGTCTAAATAATATTAACATAAGTTTACTTTGTTTTCCTGCTGCTTCTTTCCAGTAAATGAGATACTCTTCTTTTCGTGCATTTATCATTTGATTGGGCTTAATTCTGTGGATGAGCATGTCCATGCCCTGATGCTGCCTGCTGTTAGTCATATTTGTTATGTTGGTTTGTGTTTGCAGCTTCAGAACCATCTGAATCAGGGGACTTTTTTCAATGTCTATTTCTTGGTTTCTCTCTCTCTCTTTCTCTCTCGCTCTCTCTCGAGCACATGCATGTTGTAAATATATGTGTTGTCAATACCTTTTCATTACCATTATTAAACGTTTGAGCCCACGTGAATCGCTTGTTTTTACACAGAACAAGTTACTTGAACTCAAAGATAAAGCAACAGGTTGTACTAATCCGCAATGTAGGATGACCAGGAAATTACTTGATCTTTGAATTAATAGACAAATAAATTGTAGGCTCCAACAGACGAGCAGTTCAATTTAATGTAATTTTAGTTCGGCTTCCATTAATAATAAAGTCAACCCAAATATTCATAATTAAATAATAACTTGTTATTATTAATTATTAATATTGATAATGTCATAAGCTTAATTCGCTACACAGTGCTGTTAAAAAAAAAATTCATCTCTTCTATGGATTTTGATTTTTCAAGCTGGATTAATTAATAAATGGCAAAAATAAAACAAGTATAAATAAAGCGAGTGTCGTTTCCAAAACTGTGAAATGACTCTGCGCTGAAATATATTGTGATGGATTGTCAGACTGAAAAAAAAAAAAGATATATTAATTGTGTCTTTCCTTTTCCTGCCAATTAGCACTTTTATTCAATCTGACAGCCACACGTTTGACAGTGAATAAATGAAAACTAAACAAGGCATTAACCAATGTGCAGCAGCAGGTGTGATTTCACTTATTTCTGCTTATTTTATTTATTTATTTATTTATTACTTTTTTTAAGTTGCTGAAATACAAATGCAAATATTAGTTTGTCTCTCTTGTCAAGCTGTCATTTAATCAAAGATTTTAGCTCTGGATAAATATCTGGGCCAAAAAAAGAAAAAGCTCTGTACAATTATGTATATGTGGAAGCATTTGTTTTAAAATGACCTATGCGGCTTGGTGGCATGAAATGCTTGATTACACGAGTGCTATCCTTCTGATTAAAGTAAATAGCACATAATTAAATATAATGAGTTGTCTATTTCAGGCAAACACTACTATATATATGTGAATCATTGTGGAAATGTCATCTCGTGTGGAGAAACATTTTGCTCTGCCACAATGTTATGTGAAATGTCTTACACTGACAACCCTTGTGGAATGTAATTATACTTTTAGCATAAAGTACTTATTTTGATATTTAATTATAGAAATGTGTGCATACTTATATAGAAATAAATTCATACGTCCATTACCAACAAACTATGTATATTTCACGGAAAGTACAGACAAATAGTTAAAGGGGACCTGTTATGCCCCTTTTTACAAAATGTAAAATAAGTCTCTGATGTTCCTAGAGTGTGTATCTGATGTTTCAGCTCAAAATACCCCACAAATAATATTGTATAAGTCTTTAAAACTGCACCTTTTAGGCTTTTATCCAAATTGTGCTGTTTTGGTGCACTGTAAAACCCAACAGTCAACTTTATCAAATGAAGTAGTGAGTGTAGTTAACTCAAAATTTACTTAAAGTTAATTCAACTCATTTGAAAAGAGTTTTGAACTCAGTGTTGAAGGTAATGAGTTAATTAAATACCTTATTACTTCAACTTAAATGGAGTAAGTTCACAGTACTCCTATAGATTATTATTTTTTTAACTCAAATGGTTTGTAGCAATCGGTTTCCTCAAACGGTTTGAGTTGCCTTAACTTATTGGGTTTTACAGTACTCAGTTGGTTTGAGTTCTCTTCATTTATTGGGTTTTACTGTGCTCAGATTGCTTCGTTTAGTCAAATGGATTAAGTTCACGGTACTCATTAGGATTAGTTTTTAAACTTAAATGGTTTGAGTTACCTTAACTTTTTGGGTTTTACAGTGTGACTGTCACTTTAAATTCAAGTGAGATTGCGCTCCACACCCTCTTTTACAAAAAAGGAGGTTATTTTGTGAATCCTAAAACTCCACATTTATAATGCCTCTCAGGCCGCATTTACACTGCAGATCTTCATGGTCAATTAAGATTTTGTGACTGTATATATTTTTTTGATGACCCGCTTACATCATCTTTAATAAAAGTGACTCATATCCGATTGTCTGCATTTACACTGCACACAATGACCAGGAAAAAAAGAGCGGGTGCTGACTGACAGTTGATAATAAAAGAGCGCCCTTTTCTCCATTCCTGTATTTAATCTGTTCGCAGGGTTTCATTTTTTTAATTCTTTTTGACAAGTTGTTTTACTATCGTTTATGACAGAAAAGCTCTCATTTGGCCATCTTCTTTTAATCTAGGCTTTTTTTTTAAACCAGTAGGCATCTTAATGTAATGTCCATGGCATGATTTATGCACGTGATGTATGCAACAGTTTTATATATTGCTTACGTGACGGATGTTGCGCTCTCTCTCTCGCTCTCTAACATGCTCGAATACTTTTTTTTCTAGTATATGAAATGTAAGGCTCTGCTGAAGTCTGTTCCAAAATGAAAGCGTCAGAGTTGACGTAATTCGCTAAGGTTTTTAATGACGCACGACTCGCATTGACAGGTGAAAATCCGATCTATCTGCTTACACAGCAGACACGAGGGCACGGATCCGATTAATATCGGATAAATTTCCACATATGAACAAGGCCTGAATCTGATTTGAGTAAATCGGAATCCATGTGATTTTTTCCTGCTTACACGTACATGGGCCAAATCTGATCTGTGCCACATGGGAGAAAAAAATCTGAATTGGGTCACTTGAACCATGCAGTGTAAATGCAGCCTTAGTCCCTGACATTATCTTCATCAGCTGAAAACTCTGATGACGGACGACTGCTTCTCACTCAGGGCTGTCTATGTTAATAAAGGAGAGATGGTCACTAATGGGCGGGGCTTTCCCCCTCTGATGACATGTACAAAGGGAGAATGTCAATCAAAGTGTTTCTGCAGACTGTTTTTATCATGTGTGCTTTTAAAAAAAAAAATTAATTGTGGGGACCCCAGCCGAATTATGTTCTTGAATATAATTATGATTACATATTTGACTTGTGAAAAGGTCAAGTAGCCTTTTATACAATTGTACAATAAAGAGGATCTGAAAAGAAAGAAAACGCTCAAAGTCAATAAACATGTTCCCACTGAAACTTATGTAATAACATGCCAGCAATAGGTCAACTTTCTTTTGCCACACTCAAGACTTAAAACTGTGAGAAATTGGTTTTCAAAAATAAACCTACCCTGAGGATTTCTCACTGGAATAAGAATAATTAAAAAAATGTGTCAACTGGCCCCAGCCTTCCCCATTTATTTATTTTATTCTTTCTTTCTTTCTGTTTCTTTCTTTCTTTCTTTCATGCCACAGTCACACTAGAGTTTGAGCATGCGAAATTCTGTCTTATGGCACTGCGAAAAGGGGCGAGATTAAACAAGATGATTAGACATTTAAAAAAGCGAGCGATTGGTGCATATTTTACATTTCTGTCCAGAGAGGTCATATTTTGATCTTCGATTGGTCTGACTTAGTCACGTGATGCGATTCCGCAGGTCAGAGTTCACCAAGCTTGAATTTTACAATGCAGCGAACTGCGAAACTTGTCGCACGAGCTTGCGTTTCCGGTCTGACACATTCGTATGAATGGAAGTCTATGGGAAGAAAAGTCCAGTGTGACCGTGGCTTTATGATGTTTGAAATTCTTATTCACCTCAATCACCCCGATCACCATCACCTGCATTTTGATTAGTCCTGCACCTCCACGTCATCAAGCCCCATTACCCCAGCACTATAAAGTTTCACTCCAGTCAGCACTCAGGGTCCGGCCTTGTTGCAATACGGAGGACTACGCTCACTGTCTATACATTTTCAGTAGTTACTCGCCTCTCCTCTTACCTTGTGATCTCCAGTGTCTGCGTCTCTCTCCTAGTGTGGTCTATCCTGGTTGTCGTTTGGTCTGTGTCTGGTCCTCTGTGTTCCTGGTTACCCGTCTTCATCATCTGGTCATACCAGCAGCCATCCAGCAATTAATTTCATGTGTTTCTGTTTAAACTGCCATCCTGCAAATAAACTGTTAATATACCTCTTTCCAGTCCCTTCTGTGACAATTACAAGGTTTTTGAACCATAATATACAACACCAATCTGAACAATTTATCACTTTAAACTATTAAAAATGTTAATAGTGACTTTTTTTTCAAACATTTCAAGGTTAAAAGTTGTTGGAAGAAAAATCAAGGTCCCATAATGCAATTCAGAAGCATAAATAAATAGGAGGAAAATAAATAAATAAAAACATGAATCACAAAATATGGAAAAAAAACTGCTAATATACGGATATTTTTTACAGTGTACATTTCACAGCTATCTGATTGAATTTTTTAGTTTACAATGTCAAGTTTTTTAGTTTTACATGCTTAAACCCTACAAGAAACTATAACCAGCTGTATTTCACGCAACTAAAAAGCTACAGTAGAAGCTGCAAAAACAGAGGTTGAAATATCTTCTATCATTCATACCGAGTTCATACATGATTGAGAGCTTCAGTGCGGAACTATCAGACTGCAGCGTTCTCATGCCATGATGCAAAACTGGCACAGCTTACAGACAAGTAACAAGATGTGCTTACAATCTGACATCCATTTAGCAAAACTTTATCCTATGTACGCTGTAAAGAAATATCAGTAAATTAGTAGTTTTCCATATTTTGTAATTCATGTTTTTAATTTTCTCTATTTATTTATGCTTTTGAATTGCATTATGGGGCATTGATCTTTCTTTCAACAACTTTAACCTTGAAA
>CAIGQV010016192.1:3085246-3112496 GCA_903798115.1 Danio jaintianensis
TTTTTAGCATTTAGCATTCACATCAATTCCACATTGAAAAAATAAACTAGTTTGCCTGGCGAGACAGTCTCACTCCAGCACATGTAATTTAAACTGTGATGTAAGAGACCGAGTCGAAGCGTCTTTAAATATGAAAAGCTACATCTGCATTAGAGCGCTGACGTTAACTGACAGGCCCTCAGTGTTTCTGTGCTGATTATTATAAAAGAGAGACGAAGTGCGAGCGGCAACATGTCCTATTCTCAGCACCTGCTGCCACACACACAGCAACTCTCACTCATTATGAAAGGAAGTGACATGTGGCAGGATGCCAGAATCTGCATATCCCCAAAACCAGCATCAACTTTTTATAAAGCTTTTTTTGTATTTAATGGGGCTTAACCTATTTATCAATGTTTTTATTCTCATGCTTCTAATTTTACTATTTAATGTAGCTTTCAAGACTAACAAACAGGTAAATACTTTGAGGTAACACATTTCTTTGGACAGGGCTTTTGGACCCTGTGTCCATTTCATGTCAGGTTTTTTTTTTGCTTTTTTTGTTCCAGGGCATTTCACCAAATTTAAAGCTTGTTGGCCATGATATTGGACATATGCCGTCCAATCAAACGGCAGTAAAGCTCTACCTGTTGCAATTTGAGAAATATCAACTAAGCTTGAAGAGAAGATTGACAGCAATTTGTTCCAAACATAGAAGCAAGCAACATTTTCAATGATTTTATTCACATTTGTTGATGCGTTTGCCAATATTTAATAGATTGTAAAGGATAAAAGGATTGAATTTACTAATTAAAGTTAAAAATTGATTGTAGAATTATAATTTTTTTTTAAATCATCTCTAAATCAAAACCTCTAAGTGCAATTTCTTCTAAAATAAGCACCTTTCTCATACTCTTGTGTGTAGGTTCAGTAATTTCATTTTAATGGCGATTAATTGGTTATTTTCATTGCCTGTAATGTGAAATAACTGAACAAAAACATAGGAGGTTGGTAAAAATGCTCATTCTAGAAGGAAAATTCAGATGAGTTTTTGCATCTGAACTCTTCATCTGTAAATTATAATGGACAATGGGTTGAGATGTTAATTGGCTAGTTTACCCAAAAATTACAATTTAAAGTGGTTTCAAACATTTGTGTTTCTTTTTTCTGTTGAACATAAAATAATATATTTTGAAGAAAGCTGAAAACATGTGACTTTCACAGTAAAAAATACAAGTACTATGGAAGCCAGTGGTTACAGATTTCCAATCTTTCTTTAATATAACTTCTTTTGTGCTCAACAGAAAAAAATAAAATACATTCATAAAGGTTTAAAACAAGCAAAGGGTAAGTAAATGATGACAGTATTTCATTTTTGGGTGAACTATCCCCTTTGAATGTCTCTCCATTTCAATGTATTGTGGGTTTTTATAGTGTGCAGTATATGCGTGTAAGAAAAACCTGAAAATGAATGATAAAATGTTATATTGTTCGAGTCTATAACCTTCAGAGGAAACTTCAAGATCAACAATTTGCATTATTATCGTTTTAATTTCACGTTGGTAGATGTGTTTTGAATGGGAAAAGAAATTATAATTAAAGATTATTGACTTTTTTGTCTCCTTTATAGAAGCATTTTAAGGACTGGGAAAATGTACTTCTACGTTTTTCTGAAAGTTGGAACATAATTCAGGTTTGAGGGGATTAACATCTTTGTTGATCCTGGAACATCATTCCTGTTCGAAAACGTAATCCAAACCTAATCCCAATCCCTAACTGTAAATGATTCCCAAAATTAGAGGGAACAGTTGGAAAACAATGATGTAGAAGCACATAACCCTGATGATGTAAGTCTAAACTTTACATACATTGTAAACTTATCCCTTAAATCTGATTGGCTGATTTGGATGCTGTTCCAGGATCAGCACAGATGTTGTGCTAAGTACCATTACAAAAAGGTCCCAAAAAAAGTTGCCTGCTACTTTGGTACCTCAGACAGAGGAAACGGAGATAAATGACAAATGTACTGTACAAAATTATACCGCTGAGTGGAAACAAGCCATACTGTAAGTAGGGCAGATTGAATCTGTTGACATTTTTTGCTATTTCTTTGCAGAATTTTGTAAAAAAAAATCAGCGGATTTATGTGGAATGATTTTGGGAGTATCATAACTAAAAACTTAATGTATGAAATATATTATATAATATATGAAACATAATATATTAAACTTTTATTTAATGTTTACAATGCAAATCCAATTATATCCAGTTATTTGGTAAACAAAGCAAGTCTCTCATATACTATATCTACTAAAAGACAGAGAATATTACTTTACAAACTGTATTGTAAATAAATCAAATGAATATTTTAATATTAGTCAATAATATAACTGAAATTAATGTAAAAGCTGAATAAATATAAATTTACACACATTTACATTTACTTACTCATAAATCAAAGAACATAGTTGTGTTCAATGCTGAATCTTCAAAGCCTATGCCAATCAATCAATCAATCAATCAATCAATCAATCAATCAATCAATCAATCAATCAACTATTTTAAAAAAATCACATTACAGCATTGTATCATATCTTAATTCATATTTCCATACCCACTTTTGTCATTTAAACATGGAGTTTAAAAAATCTTTTCTTATCTAGTTTAAGAACTGAGAGTGAAAATAGAGTAAAATCTGCCAAGTTATGAACTCCAATACAAATATTAAACACGTTTTTTTAAAAGAAGATGTATTAGGAAAATATATACAATGTAAAATAATTACTTAAACCTATTTTTAGGTGCTATTCTTAATTAAACTAGTTTTGTCACATTGGACTAATAGTATAATTTGTGTTTGGAATATTCAAAACATTAACTCTAACAATCCCTAAATAACGAGTCAAACATGTTATTTCTAAAATGTTTAAGAATATCCTCATTCATTTATTTTCCCTTTATTTATCAGGGGTCGCCACAGCAGAATGAACCGCCAACTATTCCGACATATGTTTTACGCAGCAGATGCCCTTCCAGCCACAACCCAGTACTAGGAAAGCCATACATCTAGTCATTCACACACACCCATACACTACGGCCTTTTTAGTTTCTTTAATTCACCTATAGCGCATGTCTTTGGACTGTGGGGGAAGCGGAGCACCCGGAGGAAGCCCACGTCAACACGGGGAGAACATGCACACTCCACACAGAAATGCCAACTGATCCAGCTGGGACTCGAACCAGCAACCTTCTTGCTGTGAGGCAACAGTGCTAACCACTGAGCCACCGTACCTGTTTATAAATATCAAAAATCTAAAAATTCTCCTGTGATGCACGGATGTCCACCGCTGGACATTGTCAGTGCACAAATGAAATAAAAGTGAGAGTGTAAAAAAAACAATGTATATATTATCTTGTTCCCTCCATTTTCTGTTTGTTCATTTTCTTCTCCCCAGTACTGACAGAGATTGACAAGATGCTCCTGTCAGGAAGAGGAAACAGTGTTGTGATGCCTTTAAAAGCTGAGACACCTTGCTGAGATTTTTGAGATGTCCCAGGGTAGCTTCACTCTTGCCTCCCTAACGCCCCGCAGAGCTCCAAATGGGAAAAGGAATCCATAGCAATATTTGCTGCTGTGTCTGAAAATATCAGCGACTGCAAGACAAAAAAAAAACATGTAACGAGAAATGAAAAATGTTTCTCTTCTTCTGTCTCCTGTGAACAACCCCTAACCTGTATGACAATGAATCGATACATATTTTCTTTACTTGACGTTTGAAAGCCAGAAAAAGTGAGAGACAGGACATTCAGAGAAGGAAAACACACACACACAGTTTCATAATTAGAAGTGTTAATAATTCAATTTTAACACAGTATGCCGTTTCCTCTCGCACAAACATCTGATGATTTCTCACCATGAGAAAGTGTTTGTTTTCAATCTTTTGGTTTAACACAGATATAAAAAGCACTATTTAACAAATAATAAAATATCTAAAACTGTAGCCTTTAACCTAACAATGCTTGCAAAGTAGCTCATTACTTTTTAATTTCCAAGAAAATATCTACGTAAAAAAAAATGTTTTCGCATTTATGGTGTTGAGAGAATCCAGGAGTAAATTCAAATGTGTTGAAAAACAATGTGTAAACATTAGAGGTGTAACGGTGCATGTATTCATCCCGAACTGTCATGGTACGAGGTTCATGGTTTACACACTCCCATGACGAATGACGAGTCCAGATGTGCAGTCACTGGAGTTAAAGCAGAGAAGAATGCAGCAATGCAACAACTGAGGAGCCATTCACAAAGAACGCAGTCTTTACATCTGTAAAGGTAAGACAAAGCACTTAGGTGTGATTCCACCATGTTACTGTTGTCATGCCAACTTGCTACCCCGTAAACAGAAGTGGGCAACACTACTCCCGCCTCTGAGTACTCTGACGGTATGACAAATGAGTGCTGCTGTGAGTAAAAGTTGCAATCGTTTTATCTTCACAAGACGTCTAAAAAGAGCGGTGCTGCAAAAGACACAAGTGTATAATGGTCATGCACGTCCGTCAAACAATGGAAATATAAGATATTGTCTCATTTACCGAGCACGTAAGTCAGTCTGTGAGTAAGTGAGTGCACTCTCTACACACACACACATAATATTGAACCAACCGAGGCTCATTCTGAAAACGTACCGCTATATACATTTCTGGAGAGTGCCAAATACGTGCCAGGAGGTATGTTTTTTTTGCAGTTTTTGTTTTTGCGAATCCACCAGAGGCCGCTGTGTGCGCTTTTTGAGATCTCAAATTTCTCTCGTGAGTTCCATTCGCGCCTGCTGTTCTCACTTAAATGCAATGATTGTGACTAAACACGTCTGCCTGTTCAAAATAAACAGAAAAAGCAAGTAATGGAGATCTGTTGCTTATTTCTGTTGTACCGTAACCGTACCAAACCATGGCCCCAAAACTGAGTAGCATACCATACTGTGACTTAAGGGCGTACTCACACTAGGTATGCTTGCCTTGAACCATGCCAAAGTGCACTTGCGCCCCCTCCCCTCTGGCCTGCACTCACACTGCATTTTTACCTTCTGAGCCGGAGCACGCTTACGTCATCGATGATGCGACTTCAGTTAAACAGGAAGAGAAGTGCTCTTGCTCAGCACAGTGGAGATTTCTTTAATTATATCGTTTTGTACTATTTTGAGTCGTTTGGGATGCAGTGACACGCAGTCAAATATTTTGCCGAACAGATCCACAACTTTTGACACTCATAAATTATCATAAAACTCCTTGTGCTGCAGGTATTAAGAGGTTTGCTGAAGGTGCAGATGGCGTGCAGCGAGTGGTTTGCATCTTTAATAAACCGTAACAGTTTGCGTTCATTGGAAAGTAAGAATGAATTTAGAAAATTAAGAAAATTAATAAATCCATATGAAATGTGTCTTCAGTTTCACGCTCAGGCACGCTTTGCACTCACACTACAAGCATACCGCACCAAAGCCCAACTGAACCACGCTATGGCACACCTCTTCCAACTGGGCCAGGGCCGGCCAACCGAACCGCGCCCAGGCATGGTACGGAGCACTCAAACTTGTCAAACGAGCCGGGAAATGGGGGTCAAGCACGCCCAGGCACGGTTCGGATAGCATAGTGTGAGTACGCCCCAAGTGTACCGTTACACCTCTAGTAAAAACAATACTGTAGTTCTAGCTTAAAGGTGAACATGTATTTATCTCACTTGAACAAAAACAGATTCAGTGTTCCATAAAATGAATAAAACTATGAAATTCAAACTCAATATTCATTGCTAAAGAGAGCTGTGCCCTCTGCTGAACATAAATGAATTTACATTTCCTTCATCCTAAAGTTTATTCACTTCACATTTGCCATAAAATGGCCTTACATTTTTCAAAAATAAAAGCTTTTTGTAGTATTACAAGACGATAAAGGAACACAAAAGTAGCATAGCACATTACTTTCCCTAAAACATAACTAAGTAACATATTTACGTACTTTTTTGTAACAAGTAGCCAGTGATGGGAGTAACGGCGCTATAAATAAACAGTGTTACTAACGGCGATACGTTTTTCAGTAACAAGTAATCAAATTAATTACTGTTTCTCCCGTTACAACACAGTTACCGTTACTGACAATAAAATGCGCGTTACTATAATTGAGAACACTAAAGCGGTTTTTATGTGAGCATTGTCTCTCAGCCATTGACCTCTCTTTCTGTGTGTGTGTGTGTGTGTCTGTGTTTGTTCTGGGCTGGGGCGGGACACATAACCAACCAGTGATGATGATTGGTGTGTCTGTGAACGTGGTGTAACTGAGAACGTGATGATTGGCTTAGATAGAGTACATTTCCATCATTTGCCAGTCAGAGGCAGAGTAGAGGGGGTGTTCACACACAAGCACACAGTGGCACACACCAATGACCAGGAGTCAGAACGATGGCAAATCCAACAAGTTCAAAGGTAGCGTTTGCAAACTGAAAATATAAGCACTACTTTTCCCTTGTTGAGGTGAAAGGCAAGAATGTTTATATATCGTGCAACTTATGCCCAGGAAAAAAGAGTCTGAAAAAAGAGGAGACGAAGCCACGACGTCAAAGCAAATAAAACTTCATTTTTCTCCACCGCAAACACTTATTACTCAGACAGAATTCAACAAAATAATATCTAGATATATAGTTGAGGACATGCTGTCCTTGTCTCTCACATTGTCCCACAACAACATTAAAATAGTGTAGATTAGTGTACAATGTTTCATATTTATTTTATAGAATCAGAATCAGAAAGAGCTTTATTGCCAGGTATGTTCACACATACGAGGAATTTGTTATCGTGACAGAGCTTCTACAGTGCAACAGAATTACAGAGACAGGACAAAAAACAGATAATAAATATATTTAAAAAATGAAAGTTGTAGTGAATGCAAATATACAAATTGACAAGTGTATGTACAGGAATATTACTATATACAACAGCAGCTGTTATGTGCAAATTAGCATGTAAAATATGTTGTTAAATAAGTGTTTGTGTATAAAAAGTGTATAGCAGTAGTGATGTTTGTTCCATAATTACTATCATCAATTATTCCATGAGATGGATTGCCTGAGGGAAGAAACTGTTTCTGTGTCGGGCTGTTCTGGTACACAGTGCTCTGTAGCGTCGACCAGAAGGTAAAAGTTCAAAGAGGCAGTGTGCTGGGTGTGAGGGGTCCAGAGTGATTTTGGCAGCCCTTCTGCTTGCTCTGGATAAGTACAGTTCTTGGAGAGTAGGGAGGATTGTACCAGTGATTCGCTCAGCAGTCCGAACTATTCGACGTAGTCTTCGGAGGTCGGATTTGGTAGCTGAGCTAAACCAGACAGTTATTGAAGTGCAGAGGACTGATTCAATGATGGAAGTGTAGAACTGTTTCAGCAGCTCCTTTGGAAGGTTGAACTTCCTCAGCTGACGAAGGAAGTACAACCTCTGTTGAGCTTTTTTGACAATGGAGTCAATGTGAGTGTCCCACTTCAGATCCTGAGAGATGGTGGTGCCCAGGAACCTGAATGACTCCACTGCTGCCACAATGCTGTCCATGATGCTCAGTGGGGGGAGAGCAGGGGGGTTTCTCCTGAAGTCCACTATCATCTCCACTGTTTTGAGCGTGTTCAGCTCCAGGTTGTTGTGACTGCACCAGACAGCCAGCTCCTTAACCTCCTGTCTGTAAGCAGACTCGTCACCGTCCTGAATGAGGCCGATAAGTGTGGTGTCGTCTGCAAACTTCAAGATTTTGACAGAGGCGTCCTTTGAGGTGCAGTCATTTGTGTACAGTGAGAAGAGCAGAGGGGAGAGGACACACCCCTGGGGGGCGCCAGTGCTGATTGTGCGGGTACTGGATGAGAATTTTCCCAGCTTCACCAGCTGCTGCCTGTCCGTTAGGAAGCTGTTGATCCACTGACAGACAGAGTTGGGCACGGAGAGCTGAGTTAATTTGGGCAGGAGAAGTTTTGGGATGATAGTGTTGAAAGCCGAGCTGAAGTCAACAAACAAGATCCTCACATAGGTCCCTGGTCTGTCTAGGTGTTGCAGAACATAATGCACTCCCATATTGACTGCATCATCCACAGACCTGTTTGCTCTGTAGGCAAACTGAAGAGAGTCCAGTGAGGGTTCAGTGATGTCCTTCAGGTGGGCCAGCACCAGTTTTTCAAAAGACTTCATGACCACAGATGTTAGCGCCACCGGTCTGTAGTCATTAAGTCCTGTAAGTTTGGGTTTCTTTGGGATGGGGATGATGGTGGAGCGTTTAAAGCAGGAGGGCACTTCACACAGCTCCAGTGATCTGTTGAAGATCAGGGTGAAGATGGGGGCCAGTTGGTCAGCACAGGATTTTAGACAGGCTGGTGTTACAAAATCTGGGCCTGGTGCTTTTTTCCTCTTCTGTTTTTGGAAGACCTGGCGCACATCACTTTCACTGAACTGAAGTGTTGGGGAGACGGGGTGTGGTGGAGGTGTTGATGGTGGTGTGAAGAGCAGTTCAGAGTGGGTGTGGGGTGTTTTCTCAAACCTGCAGTAAAACTCATTCAGGTCGTTTGCAAGTCGTTCGTTGTCTACAGTGCTGGGGGATGGTTTCTTGTAGTTTGTGATGTTTTTCAAACTTTTCCACACGGATGCTGAGTCGCTGGAAGAGAACTGACTCCTTAGTTTCTCAGAATAGTTCCTTTTTGCCACTCTGATCTCCTTTTCCAGTGTGTATTTGGCCTGTTTATACAAGGCCCTCTCCCCATTCCTGTAAGCAACCTCCTTGGCCTGACAGAGCTGTCTGAGTTTTACAGTGAACCACGGTTTGTCATTGTTGTATGTGAGTTGAGTCCTGGTAGGAATGCACATGTCTTCACAGAAACTGATATAAGATGTTACAGTTTCTGTAAGCTCATCTAGATCGTTTGCAGCAGCTTCAAAAACATTCCAGTCAGTGAGGTCGAAACAGGCTTGTAGATCACGCTCTGTTTCGGTAGTCCATCTTTTCACAGATCTTAATACAGGTTTGGCTGTTTTCAGTTTCTGCCTGTAGGTTGGTATGAGATGAATCAAACAATGGTCAGAGTGCCCCAAAGCTGCTCGTTGGACAGAGCGGTATGCATCCTTTATTGTGGTATAGCAGTGATCCAATATGTTACTGTCTCTTGTGGGACATGTAACATGCTGTCTATATTTTGGCAGTTCGCGGTTTTGCTTTGTTAAAATCCCCGAGAATTATTAAAACAGAGTCCGGGTGTTGTTGCTCGATTTCCGTGATCTGATCGGCTAGTTTCTGTATCGCCAGGCCCGCGTGCGCGTGCGGAGGAATGTAAACACTGACGAGAATGAACGAGCAGAACTCACGCGGCGAGTAGAAAGGCTTACAGTAAATAAACAGTGCTTCTAGGTCGGGACAGCACATCTTCTTTAAAACTGTTACATCTGTACACCACCTTTCATTGATGTAAAAGCATGTCCCACCACCGCGCGATTTCCGCGTTGATCCGCTCTGAACAGCTGATAGCCCGGTAGATGAAGCGCGTTGTCCGGTATGGCGTCGTTCAGCCAGGTTTCCGTGAAACACAGAGCAGCAGAATGCAAAAAATCCCTGTTTGTCTGAGAGAGCAGAATGAGTTCGTCTATTTTGTTGGGTAGAGAGCGGAGATTCGCCAGATGGATGCTAGGCAACGCAGTTCGAAACCCGCGCTGTCTGAGTTTCACAAGCGCGCCTGCTCGCTTCCCTCGTCTGCGCGCCCGACAGCGTTTGAGCAGCACCGCGGCTCCGCCGACAACAATGTCCAACAAAACATCACATAAATCCAAGTCTGGAAAAACATTTGGTGGTGTATGTGTCCGAATGTCCAACAATTCGTCTCTGGTGAAACTAATTGTAGGAATGTGACTCAAGACGGGACAAACTAACAAAAACATAAAAACAACAGCAGAGCTCAACACGGAGGCGGCCATCTTCGTCGGCGCCATCTTTATAGTCATTTGACAAATTATATATTTTTTAAATTAACGCAATAGTTACTTTCCCTGGTAATTAGTTACTTTTGCAATTATGTAACTCAGTTACTATTTGTGAGAAGTAACTACTAACTATGACTAATTAATCTTTTAAAGGAACGTGCCCAACACTGCAAGTAATGTAAGATTGCAATGTATTCGTTTTAAAAGTAATTTTCTACAATACTGGTCATATCTGTGCTGTATCATGAATAAAACAGCTACTGACCAATCAGCATCAAGCAATGAAACTAACTGCATTCTTAGAAAGCAATAAGGTATGATAAGTTGTCCTGTGTTATGAATTAATCATGACTAAATTGCTTGCAAACCTTTTTATCCATGGATTATTATGAACAATACAGCAACCTTCTTGCTTTTAGAAAATTATAAACATACAATATAAAGATAAAAGCGAAACATATACACAATGATATGCTAATGTATTTGAAGCAAATCAGTTTAAGATCTGAAGCCCACTAAGTGCACATTCAATAAAATTTTTACACCCACTTATGGTGAGAGACAGTGTTCTGTTACACAAGTACGGTCACATTGAGGACACGCGTGCGCTATCATGTGCAAGACGAGATATCAACCATAATCCACTTTCTTTTCAGTTAATGACTCACTAAATAGTGACCCATGACATCAAGTCATTTTTCTTACTTCTTGTCTTTTCTATCTCACTCCAGGAAAGACAAGTCATCCTTAATTAAATGAAATGTCAAGTGCGGTCAGATCCCCTCAGATTTTTTTTTTTAATACAATCATGTCCTCTCAGACAGATTCTTTTGAGAAGGAGGATGAAAAAATCATTTAAAGGGGACCTATTATGCCCCTTTTTACAAGATGTAAAATAAGTCTCTGTCTATAGAGTGTGTATGTGACATTTCAGCTCAAAATACCACACAAATAATGTTTTATAACTCTATGAAACTGCCCCTTTTAGGCTTTGATCTTAATTGTGCCTTTTTGGTGACTGTCACTTTAAATTCAGATGAGATTGTGGTCCCAGGCCTCTTTTCAAAAGTGGGTGGAGCTACAAATGCCTGTGTGTCAGCATAGTGGCAGATTCAAAAACAAGACTAACGTCCTATGCTAATGAGGGAGAGATTGTCACTAATGGGCGGGGCTTTCCCTCTCTGATGAAACGTACAAAGGGAGAACGTCAATCAAAGTGTTTCTCCACTTTTATCAAGTGTGATTATAAAAAAATTATAATTTATAGACTTTTACCATTCGAAGCTGGTTATATTCCAACAGGCTCATTCTGAAAACGTACCACTATATACATTACTGGAGATCACGAAATATGCGAATTTCGCGAATCCACCAGAGGCCGATGTGTACGCTTTTTGAGATCTCAAATTTCTCTCGCTAGTGCAATTCGCGTCTGCTGTTCTCGCATAAATCTACCAGAGGCCGCTGTCGACTGACTGACTAACCGATCGACTGACCCACCCTCCTCCTTCCCTAAACCCAACCAATAGTGTTTTCAAAAGCACCGATTGCCCTATCCACCCACTTCTCTAAACCCAACCAACAGTTTTAAAAAGCAATCCAGAAAAAGAAAAGCCCTCGCCTGATTTTTACCTGGTTTTCAGATTTTACCACATTCTCACCCCGTTATTTACTTGTTAATTTTATTTTTTGGCTTCTGTTTTTGTCTTACCCGCTTTCTGAAACCGTTCTTTGCCGGACTCGAACCCTGTCGTCGTGGTCAACTCCTCTCTGCGTCTCAAGTCCGCCAACGTACATGGCGAGCCACTGGGCAACCTGGTTACAGCGGAAAAGCCGTCCATATGGAGGTAAGTGGTCAGCTGGTAAGCGCAAAAGGAACGGCGTCATACCGCCCCATAGCGTTCGTTTTAAAGACGAAATGCAGCCATACATACTTCTGGCTACATAATTCGCGATCTCCAGAAATGTATTTAGGGCTACGTTTTCAGAATGAGCCTATGTTGTTATATTCACAGACTGTTGCCATAGAACTGTGTTTAAACCCCTTATAAAAGTGTTTTTTGCATAATAGGTCCCCTTTAAAGTGAGTTTTTAGTAGCCAAGTCAGATGTGTGTGTTCAGTTTATATCACAGTGCCATAAATGCTTTGAGATATTTAATTGGCCTGACACGCAGCAGAGAGAAGGGCAGGTTTTGAATTCTGCAGCGATTCAGTCACATGTGTGCGTGTCTATAGTGAGTGCCAAGCTGAGATGTCTCATTAGCTATGTAAATTACTTTCTGGAGTTGTCTCTGTGTTTCTCTCTTTTAAAACTTGCTTATCGCCTCTCACACACATCAGGATGGATGTGATTGATTGCTTCAGCCTGGATTTCAAGGACTCTCGTTGCAGGTGTGAGGACTGGCGCGGCTAGCTGACCCCCAGCGACCATTGATTAATGCTGTGTGACTGAGATTTGTACATGCGCGTGAAAAGACCAGGGAGGAATGTGCGAATTTTATGCACTGATATTGGTGTTTAATTACGTATGCCATGTTTGCATTGTTGTTGCACTTTATTTGTTCTCATCAAAGTAAAACAAAGGTAGCAATGGCAAGGAACACAAAAACCACATACGCACGCACGCACGCACGCACACACACACACACACACAAAGAAACGTAGAAGATGTGTTTCCGAAAAGGATTAGCCATTTCCAATGATAGGCTCATTTGAAATACATGACATTTTTGCAAAACTATGAAAAAATATGTTGCTCTGGGTACATTTCATTGCACATTTCAGATAACAAATCCACTAGAGGGCTTTGTCTACATTTTTGTTCATGTTACTTAGAGAATATCTTGTTATACATGTCAGATACACGTCCTTCTTGTACTCATCCACGAGAAGACGGGCCTTGTTGTACACATCACCTAGCAAACCACTAAGCTCAACCCAACCAACACTGTTAGACTTTGCCGCAATTGTACAGTTATTTACTGAAAAATGCCCACATAAATACCACATACATTCTTTACAGTTCACTACTGTAATATGCACTGCATTGTAGGTCATTTTAAAACGTTTAAAGAAACTTCCTGCATATTAGTAATTTGCGGTATTCTACTGTAATCAAAGTAATTAAGTTCTGCTACTGTAGTTGAAGACAGAAGATGAAAAAAAAGTTTTTAGAAATTTAATAAAATTCAATAGTAAATACTAAAAATAGAGGTTTTGTGCTGCTAGTGTAAAATGTTAATAAATTACAGTACAACTAGTGTAAAAATTGTCATACTGTAAAATTAAAATGTGTTAAAGGGCATTTTACCATAAAAAGAAGTTGCGTTAAGAACATTTTACTGTAAAAAAGTAATAATAATAATAATTGCGGTAGGGCCCAGCTACTGTAAAACACATTTACAGGCAAGTTACCGTAAAGGGGCAGTTGCGATAACTTGCTGACAACAGTTACCAGTTACCGCAAAAATACAATATAATTTCTAACAGTGAATAATGTATTCAAAAGCAAATGTAACAGAAAAAGAGCATCACGGCCACACAGTTTTACCTTAATTTTGCATTGCTTTTAACTCTTTTGTAAAACTGTGCTTGACCAGACTCGAATCTGAGTGCTCTGCATCATCATTGGAAAAGTTGTCCATAGGTAGATATACTGGTGAGGCAAACATATTCAATTGCAGTATTTAGTATTTAGATACCATTAAGTTGTTTTGTTGTATTTATTTGGTGTTGTGCTCATTTATTCACTAAAAACGTCCCTGTAACTATTATTAGTTTGAAAAGTACAAAAGTTGTCAACGTCATACTTCCTCGTAGCATTCATTTTACCTAGAAACTCCATTCATTCATTCATTCATTTTCTTTTCGGCTTAGTCCCTTTATTAATCAGGGGTCGCCACAGTGGAATGAACCGCCAACTTATCCAACATATGTTTTACACATCGGATGCCCTTCCAGCTGCAACCCAGCACTGGGAAACACCCATACACTCTTGCATTCACACACATACACTACGGCCAATTTAGCTTATTCAATTCACCTATATCGCGCATGTCTTTGGACTTGGGGGAAACTGGAGCACCCGGAGGAAACCCACACGAACACAGGGAGAACATGCAAACTCCACACAGAAACACCAACTGACCCAGCCGGGGCTCGAACCAGCGACCTTCTTGCTGTGAGGCGACAGTGCTACCCACTGAGCCACAGTGTCATCAAACTGCAGTCAAACGTATGTTAAAGTACATTTTTGCGGTTTCACAAAAACGTAGGCTGAGACATGTATTTCCAATGAGCCTGTTTATGGGTTAGCATACTATTATACTGTACCAAGTTCCATTGTTACCAACATATTCAATTATAGCTTTAAAAAAAACATAATTCCAAAATATTTGCATCACAGACCTTTGTAATTGTAAAATCTCTCCACCTGTGGTTAGAAGTATGGTTCCTTGATTGTATCACATAAAGACTTACATAAGAGGTCTAGGTGGCACGATAGCTCAGTGGTTAGCACTGTTGCTCACAGCAAGAGGTTCGAGTTCCGGCTGGGCCCAAAAAAGGAGAACTGTAAAAAAACTAAATATTTAGATGAATCAAATTAACTTTACACATTATTTCAGTTACATTAAACTAACTTAAAACAGCAAGTTTTCATTCATTCATTCTTTTTCCTTCGGCCAACTATTCCGGCATATAATATGTTTACGCAGCGGATGCCCTTCCAGCTGCAACCCAGTACTGGGAAAGTTTTTTATCTAACTTAAAAATATGGTTCAATAATTTACTTATTAATTAAATGTTTTAATTATCCAAAACTTGTTGCAATGACTATCATTTTTCACAGTGTAGGCACTAGGCATGGGTTTTCAAGGTATACTGCTGTTTCGAAAAGTCAAGGTTTTCTGCAATACCGTTCTTAAGGTATGTGTACGATTTTTTATTTACTTTTTTTTTTACATTTTTTAGGACAACAGTATCTCGAGCAGAAAATATATCCAAAGAAAAAAAAATCTGTTTTTGAAATAAATGAATTAATTTATTTCAAATAATACATTTGAATTATTTAGCCTGACATGTTTACTGTTCCAAAATATTTTAAATGTTTCTTTAAATAAAATATATTGTGTTTAAAAGGGAAAGAAGTAGTAGTTTTTTACCCAGACATTTAAAAAGAATATATTTTAGAGCAGTAATCACAATACCGCGAAACCATGATATTTTTATCCAAGGTTATCATACCGTCAGAATCTTATACCGGCCCATGCCAAGTAGGCACAATAAGCAAGCTATTTTAAAGCCCGGCTCACACTGTGCTGTTTTTAAATTCCTTTACAATTGTAGCTTGTCAGGCCTGTATGAACAAGATCATCATGTCAAAAACTTGGCAGTGTTAACGACAATTAAGAATGCGCCAAACATAGACATGCAAGAAAACTCATCCAGAATTTGTTGTCATCCATTTGTGACACAATAAGTAACCCGTGTACTGAAATTATACCTCACGGCAAACATGAGCAATCTGTAACGTTAATTTTGCTCACATCATGCCTTAATAATTAAACCAGAATAAAAAAGCTATTTTGAGATTTCCCTGCGGTGATTTAAAGTTGTCAAGCTCATTGCGTCATCAGATTCAATGTTAGTCAAATATTTTTCAGCCCACTTTATATTAGGTGGCCTTACATTGTACTTGCATGACAATATAAATAAAAGGTACTTACTGTGTTCATAATGTATTGCAGAACACTTCTGGTGCTCTTGAGGTGGGATACGAGTAGGGTTAGGGACAGATTTGGTGGTATAGGTAGGTTTATGGGTGGGTCAAGGTGTAAGGGATGGTTAACAGTGTAGCAGATGTAACTACATGAAGGTATTTAATCAATCATAAGTACACAATATGTGTGTACATTGTAACAAATTATTAATTTCAGTGTAAGTACACCTAATACAATTAAGGCCACCTAATATAAAGTAGGACCATATTTCTTAATGTTAGTTTGGTGTTTCAGAACAATAGATTGTGATCGATAGTAGCTGACAGGAAAATAAATCAAATGTAAATCTGGTCACAAAAAAAATGCTATTTTGAATAGCCAGCAACAACAAAAAAGCATTTGCTTTTTAGTAACCATAAGGAGTAGTTACAACATCAACAAGCATGGGCTTACTGGGCTATGCTAGTCAGCCAAAGCTACTCCAGAAAGATAACTAACTAGACTGAATAAAAGTCGACAAGTGAAGCACCTTACATAAAAAGCAGAACAACTTTTTAGTGAATTTGCCCAAAGAAAGTCAAGCTGGAAATCATTGGGTTATTTTTACTAAAACACGGTGTAGCTTGAAACTAGTTTCGAGGAGCAATGCAGTCCACTGCGCACAGACCAAAGTGATTTAGATGGCAGAACCTCTAAGCTATTCTCCCCACTACCGCTCTCAGGACATTACACACTCAAGCCAATAACAGGTCTGAAGGGAATGTGGACAAAGGCTGCTACTCTATCTGACCCCATTGACCCACCAAATGAAAAAATAATAGAACAGGGGACATTTTATGTATTTCATAAAGCCTGCAGGGACTGCACCGTTAAATATCCTCCTGGGGCTGTAATGGATAATAGGGAGCTCTCCTGAAACCCTGTATTCTCTCATAATATTAATATTGCAGTACAAGAAAACGGCTCTTGAAAATGTCGGTGTATTAAATAAGAACTGTTGGCTGTTTTATGAATCATTCCATACTAGAATGCAGACAGGTGTAGCTGTAGTTTATATTTCCTTGGGCTACCATTTTGTTTGACAGGGGTGCGTTTAGAGTTAAGGAGTACTTTTGATTTTGTTTCCTCTTTGCCAGGCTGCCGGCCTTGGAGAGTACAGGCTGGGTAGCAGTGGGATGTGGGTTTGCTAAAAAGAACTGCTGTCTCCTGCAATATATTTTGAGTGACAGGGATCTTGTTTCACTGTTTTTCATTCTCGCAATTCCTGTGTCTAGATTACGTGATATTACAGGTTTTGAGACCAGGTTCTTTTACTCTAGGCTAACATGCTGTGTGTGTGCACATGAAATGTGTTTGTCCATGCTTTAACACAATAGTATCTACCTTGTTCTGTCTGACAGGGTCCTTTTGCAATATTCACTGCCCCGGTTTCTTTAACCCTGGACTTCTGTTGACATTCAGTGCACTTGAAACATTCACTAATTAGGAATACCTAGCAAAATAATCACAATACAGCTTGGACAGTGGAGTGATGCTCCTATGAGTAAATTGATATTTAAATTATTGTGATTCCTGTGAACTGAAAATACTTGCAAACTTATTATTGATGTACCTGATCCTGTTCTATGTGCCTTCGGTTCCCCTTCAGGAATCCCTGCCACAATTTTGAAGTGTGTTGAAGTGTGAAGAAGACAAAGGACGTTTATGGGTATACACCCTCAGCCTCTTGATTTTGGAAGAGGAAGTGAGTTTTATCAGGCCATGTACATGTTTTTTTTTGTTTGTTTTTTAAATCTCGGTCCATGCGAAAATGCATGCTTTAAAGACACTCAGAAGCCTGAAAAAAAAGATAACAGTGTACAATCTGATGTCAAACAAAAGAGAAAACAGTGTGCATGCTGACATCTTGAGGAAAAATCTCTGATTTCACTGGCCACACAACAACACTGTAACCAGAGTTTCTAAAAATCTTCACCCTTTAAGGAGTTTTCAAAGGTTTTGGTTTCAGATACCTGATACTGTATTTGCCTGCAGAAAAAAGGCCAAACTTTTAAAAAGGCACTTTTAGACACACTCGCAAACTTCCCTTTTCTTGACCTCTTGGGGAAATCCCTGCCGGCAAGTGTGTTTCACTTAATCAAGTGAATGAGGGAAGGTTACATGGAAGCATACCCTCAATCCCTCGATTTTGACAGAGGGAGCGAGTGAGCTTCATATGTCCACTTTAGAAGCTATATGTCCAAGAATGCAACGCGATTGTGACGTCTCAACAGTATAGTTCCTAAGTACTCAAGGGTTTAGGGCATTTACCAACAAATGAACTAAAGTGTTCTTTTATTTATTTCTATTTTCACATACATGTACTTGTAGAGTACACAGTGACCACGGCACCATAACGAATCGCAAATGTGGATGATGGATGAATGGAAAAGAAAGGGTAAAATGCCAGGCACCAGGCATATGATAAGATGCCATCCATCCTGTTCCAGCAGTGATCCATCAGGGAGAAAGGCTCCACGGAAGAGTGACCCAGGTAAACAGAAGAAATCCTCCAACGTGGTGTCAGGAGAAAGAATGGATTATTTGATGTGATGTGTGTGTGTGTGTGTGTGTTTTCAGCCTGATAATGCATCTTCAAGGTCACCTACATCAATTCCATTTCACCGATGTAATGTGGTGTGAGCTTTCAATTTTTCAAGTAAAATGTGGATAGTCCCTTGGGATGTCATTTTATGAACTATAAATAGAATATAGAAGAAGCATACAGAAATTGGGCAAAATACCCTCAAAGGCACTTCCAACCACTACCCCCTTCAAGAACACAGGTTAAAAGCCTAATCTGGTCAAAAGTTGAAACTCAAAACTCTATACCACAATCATAAACAATATGCACACGAACACTGACAAGCATGGGCATTTTACCTTAACATATACCTTAGGGTTTTTATTTGTAGATTAGTTTAATTATACCAGTGCCTTGACTTTAAACTCCAAAGGCCTTCAAGCATTATATGAATGTGCTGAAATGTTTTAATGTGTAGACTTGTCATAACCTTTTTCATAAGGAACACGGCAATCTGTAACAAATTGTGAATACAGGTTGCTGACTATTACTTAATCTAAAAAAGATTGCCTGGGTTCCTGGGATAATGTACCACCCTGAGTTGGGTTTATTCCATCTTAGTTAAATCTTCTCAATTGCTCTGACAATAATCCATATTGAATGAATATTATTGTAAGTATAGATGAATAGATAATTAATTAAGCTCAGGTGCCCAATTCTTTTTAACTACATTCATTGGCGCAAGGGAAATAAGCTGATTAAGTCCAAAGTAAGTGTCACCACTTCAAATCTCTGGACGTACTCTGGCCAGGAGCAGATGGCGCTGAATGATGCATTTTGTTGGAACAGTAAATATTGACAGGTGTGCTGGATGCCTTCTTCAGTTCTCTGTGGGCAGTCGAAAGAGGGCATACTAATTGGCAACCTCCACTGTGAGCCCAGACATTGGCAGCTGCCTGACAGATTCATGCCGACTGTGCTGGGCGAGCATGTACTGCACTTGACCTCCATGTTCGCTCTTGCCAACAATTGCTCCAAAGACAATGTGAATGCTTGGACAAGAAGTCATTTTGAACAGCTCTGACATCAATTGTGGTCCTGAACTCTTCGGTGAATTGAAATCGATTGCCTTACCTGGGTCTGTTTGACTTTTTAAAAGCGCAACTTCAGCCACTGTGCACTGGGAAAATAAGTCATGACTTCTATGATAGGCACACAAGTTCTGTGGAGTCTGTGAAGTATAGGCCTGTTAATGCTGTATGCACTGGTACTTCTTTTTCACAAGGTTTGACCTTAATAGAAAGGTTTAAAGATATGTTTTGATGATCTTACGTGAACATTTTAATTGCAATTGTACTAAACAATGTATTTGTGCTTGGTGCTAACCACTTTAGTATTTAATCCCTTCTTTATCATAAAAGCATGTTTTGATGATCTTACATGAACAATTCAATTACTTGGTGCTATGTGTACTTAGTGTTTAAATCCTTCTTAGTCATGAAAGCATCTGTATGCAACAAGTTTTTTCAAACATAAATTGTTATAGTCAGAGGTTTAGCTGAGGCTTTTGAGGATATAGCACAGTAGGCAGTACATACATTGCAAACAAACTGTATAATGTAAGCTTGAGAATTCCATCTACAAGAGAACAGAAAAGAAGCTCTTTCTATCTTTCAGGGACAGTCCCCAACATCTCTTAAGAGTACACAAGGACATACTTCCTTGCCAACTCACTTAGAAAAGGTGCTGTCTTAGTAAGGACACCCATGTGTTAAAGAAATGCACTCACAAGTGTCAAACCTGGGATTCAAGAGGCTCTCTTTAAGTCTCAGTCAAACACCTTCAAGTCCCCCATGTCTCATTTCCAGGCCCCCCACAGCAGTCGACCCAGCTCTGGCATACTTCCACCAGATAGATGACTTTATAGGCAACTTACATGCCTGTTTGATCAAGCAGGTGACACATAAATGTCATTCCATGCAGATGGAGAAGTGAAGCGGCAGTAAATCCCAACAAATCCGTCATAACCTTGACTGGAAGCAGAAAGGTAAAACGGGGGAAGGAGGGGAAAGGGCAAAGAAATCACGGCGAACAAGAAAGTCCTTACACAGGCTTACCTAAATGAAGCGGATGTAAATCATCTCCAAATGTAGCACAGGCTCCCCACAGATGCACTCCATCATCAACTCCACATCCATTATTTAGCAACATAAAAGCTAATGAAGGAGCCATAGGAGCAAGTCTACGGGGCCGGGCATGTGTATGCGCAATGTGTCAAACACAGTGTGGAATACAGTAGGGTTTGGTATCATTAAGTTTAATGGAAAATGCTAATTTACAGTACATTCCAAGCTACTTGTTGTCAATCTTTTATGGGAACTTTATACAGTTAATTTAATTAATTATGTAGGAATTCTACATTTCAGCTTAATTCCTGAATTTGTAAGCAAGAACAATTAAAAAGATTGGTATTTTGACAATAAATTAATATGACTTATATGATGATATTTAACTCCAAATGCAAAATCGTGGCTTGAAAGCCTTGATTGTATTATAAAAATCCCATGCATTCAAAGTTTTAGGCCTTACATACAAAGACTATAGAATACACAAGACATGTCACTCGTATAGTTTTAAATGGGAAGAAGTGTAATGGTCAATATGGCGAATGAAGCCCCGCCTTCTAGTACAGGAGCCAATCGTCGATCGCTATAGACTGACGATTCTGCGAGAGAGGGGCTCGGACCAGACGTGAGTTTCTGCAGATTTTGTGTGATTTGAAGGTTAAGAAATGAAACTAAGGAGACAGTTGTTGTTTAATTGGTGTATTGGTGATTCATAATATGAATTTTAATCATAAGCTTGGCAAGCAATTTTGGAGAATTTGATGTTTCCCTATTCAAGCAGAATGCCGGAGCATTTCAAAGATGCGCGCCGAGTGAAATGACTTGCCTTAAAGGGACTTTGTTACAGATACAGTTTGAAAAGATACATTTAGCTGAGGCTTTGCACATTAAGTGTAAGTCAGTGTCACAGCCTGTCCGATCAACATTTGCCCATACTTCATTCAGTTTCCTTCGGCTTAGTCACTTATTTGTCAGGGGTCGCCACAGCGGAATGAACCGCCATGTTTTACACATATGTTTTATGTAGCGGATGCCCTTTCAGCCACAACCCAGTAATGGGAAACACTCATACACTCTCACATTTCCACACACACTCATACACTGCCAATTTAGTTCATCCAATTCACCTATAGCGCATGTCTTTGGACTGTGGGGAAAACCCGGAGGGAGCACCCGGAGGAAACAAACATAAACACGGGGAGAACATGCAAACTCCACACAGAAATGCCAACTGGTCCAGTCAGGACTCGAACCAGCGACCTTCTTGCTGTGAGGCGACAGTGCTAACCACTGAGCCACCGTGCCTTCCTTGCCCATACTTAGTAAGCACTATATTTTGACTTTTTTTAATAGACTCCTCTTCAAACTGATTTAAGATGTGATCAAGGTGAAGAATGGGATTGGAAACAGGTTGTGTTGACTATCTATATGTCTTTTCTGAATGTTTTGTAGCTATTTGATGGGACAATGCAATAAATTAGCATCTTATTCTTTTTGTTTTGCCTGACTCATTGCATTAATCATACTCTATGGGAGTACATGTATGCAAAGGACTGTTGCTACTCACTTTTGATTTTGTGCATCGGTGCATTATGAAATGTGTTGCATCACAATAAAATGACTGGCCAAGCATGTTCATGTGTTCAGGGGCTCCATTAAGGGGGAGAATACTAGGATGTTCTGCCACTCTGCAATATCAACATGATTCCAGCCAAGAGGGACCCACCAAAACATTATTATTTAAAGGGACCAAATTAACATACTTTCCAGAAAGGCAGAACACATAGTAGCACTCCTGATTACGTAAGATCAAGTCACCTTTATTTGTATAGTGCTTTATACAATACAGATTGTCGCTGTCTTAAGGGCCATGAAACCCCCAACTCATAAATTTTATCAAGAAGTGAACATTGGTTGTTTTTTTAGTTTGAAAAGCAACGTTGAAGCATGTCACAAGAAAGGAGGTAAATGTGTTAATGGTGATTTAGTGCCAGGACTGATTAGCAGGGGTTGCTTTAGTGATGTGGGGGTCCTAAGCAAATCCAGTCCTACACTCAACCTTCTTTTCAATATTTTATGTTAAATGAAATATCTACATTTTAAATTTGTTTTCTTAATGTGAAATAATATGAATACAGTTTTTTTGTGAACATAAAACATATAAAACACATAAATTGCATATTGAATTTGACAAAGAATGACAAAACATAATAATATGTTGTTTTCTTTAATTCTAGGCCAATGTCCAGTATTAAAGTGTCTGTAATGATAATGCATAGGTTTCAGTTTCTGTTATACTTGTTGCAGTATGATACATTTTTGTGCATCTACACAGGGAATCGAGCCAGAGAAATCTTCCCTAACAGTGATTTTAGCTGTGATAGTGAAATAAAACAATATGAATATTTTTTCCTTTTCAACTTCAAGGGAGGTGAGACAAAGATGTCGACACTAGCTAGAAAAATTAGGTACTTCTGATACATTACTTACTATCCTTTTTTGAAAAATAAGGTACTTCTATATTACACTATTTGTTATTCTGACTTGTACAGACTCACTAATGAATTCAGAGGTTCTAAGCAGTTGCTTTTTATATTTTTGAAAAACTGTTGTTTTATAGTCAAACCTTTGGTCACTCGTGCTAATGCCAAACATTATTTTCAATGGTCCACCTTCACTGTCTTTCCCACAGACAGGGAGAGTTACGGTGTGGAGAAGCCCAGAAGAAGCAATATCATCAAGCAATATATGACCAATATCACACAAGTAGCACTGCAATATGGCTGTATATCAGCATTGGTGGGATGTGTGCATAGTGTGTATTGGGTTATTTTTGTGTTTGCAGATCAGTGGCCTTCTTTGGGGAGGTGCAGGTTCCAGTCGTCCTGGACATGTGTCTTTAAGCCTACCTTAGAGATCTGGATAGAGGACTTGCCTCATCACTGAGGTCTCCATTGAGAGTCAGTCCCATGGGTTCACCTCATTGATGCCATGTCTAACTGTGGTAGGTTTCTAAAATATGTTTCTAGTCGAAAAGTTATCCAAAATAAATCAGGAACAACCACAAAACCAACCAAAGATGAGTCAACAAAGACAAAATAAATCGTGTTAGAGGAACCTGCAGTTCGTTTGGGCTGCCTATTGGCTCTGACCATACATGGAAATGCTGTATCAACACAGGATTATAAAGTAAGTCTTGAAAAGCAAAACCTCTTATAGCAGAGTTAAAGTGTTGACAGTGCACCAATCGTGTTGTTTTCCCTACTGTACTGCATACCCGCATAAGCTTTTGCAGAATGGTTTGATTAACGCAAATGGCATCATTGAAAACAATGATACCGTTTAATGTGCCCTTAATGATATTGATTACACAGCTGTTCTCTGCATGGTGATTATCCGTAATGGAGTCATTACTAATGTGCATTATGGACGTTGAGTAATGCTATTTCGAATGGTGAAATCCACGTTGAAATTCTTACTGTGACGATACAGTTGTTTTAATGAGGATTAAGTGCCGTGTGGGTTGAGCGTGAGCTCCGTGGACTCTGCCCATACGCTTTTCTAATTAGAGGCCCAGTGGACTTAACCCTGTCTCATCAGCCCACTCAGAAGAGGGGCTCGATTAATTGGCTCTGCTGGGTTTTCATGGATCTTCATTTCTCCATGCCTTCCTCAACCAATATCAAGTGTGAGAAACATATTTTGCTTGGGCAAATATTGACCCTTAAGACCTAATGTACTTTAAGAAGTTTTTATTGCCTGCACGATCTTCCATGATTGGCTCCATTTTTCTCCTATGTCTGTTTTATTTTTCATACATCCATTTCACAGTCTTAATTTGTTCTTTATTACTCTTCAAGTGTATGTTTGTATGTGTTTGTTGACTACATTGCTGTTGAAGCTGTCAGGTTAATAAAAGTACATGAAGGTTTTTATATAACACAGAGATTAAGGTGCAGTGCTCACATATTCAAATTTGTAAAAAATTTAGGGACAACGTGTATTTTTTATTTTATTTTTATTTTTGTACTGACTGTTTAATATATTTGAAACAAGACAAAAGTGTGAGTTGTTTAAACAACTCATTTAGTTTCAGTATTGCTCTGATTGTGATTTAAATTCAATGTAGTTGTGTCCTCTCATATACAGACTGTACATAGAAAAGATTGTAATGGTAAAAGATTAAAGAGCCCCTATTATGGGTTTTTGAAAATGAGCTTCCATGTAGTGTGTAACACAGCTCTAAGTGAATGAAAACATCCAGCTGAGGTTTAAATCTGAACGTGCACAGTGTTTAAAACTACTGATTCTGAGTCGAATGAATGAATCGAGTTGGGTTCGGATCTTTTGTTTGAACGCGTCTACATCGATACGGTACATCACCAAATATGTATTTCCATATCCGGTAAAATGTGAACGCGCATTTGACTTCAGACACTAGCGGAGCGCTGAGGATCACGGGACTGATCATGACGCGGAGATGGCGATCACTGACTGATGGAGATTCGGCTGCGGGGAATAAAGGGTTAAAGTTCATTTTCACAAGGACACCACAGTATAGACACCACAGTATAGCCAACCTTGTGCTGTGTTTGTTCCTGTCAGTCTGTTTTTGATACAATAACCTATGCTGCAGCGCGGGATTCGTCGGCCGTTTGCTATTAAAGGAAGGAGCAGCAGAGACTATTATGTATGGGACTTTGTCAGACTTTGACAGGGACTTTTTCAGTAACTGTTGCAGTTCATATGGACCAATTTCTTCTTCCTCCTACGTATGGCTGCATTTCATCTTTAAAACAAATGCTACGGGGCGGTATGACACCGTTCCTTTTCTCACTAACCAGCTGACCGCTTCCCTCCGTACAGACGGCTTTTCCGCTGTCACCAGTTTGTCCGGTAGCTCGACATGTAAGCCTGCGGACTTGAGACACAGAGCGGAGTTGAGAATGTGGTAAGATCTGAAAACAAAAAAGGGTAAAAATCAGGGGGCTTTTCTTTTTCTGGATTGTTTTTTAAAACACTGTTGGTTGGGTTTAGGAAGGTGGGTGGGCAGGTCAATCTGTGCTTTTTAAAACACTATTGGTTGGGTTTAGGGAAGGGGGAAGGTGGGGGTATCGGCCGGTTGGTCAGTCAGTAAATCAGTCGGAAGCGGCCTCTGGTGGATTTATGCAAGAACAGCAGGCATGAATGGCACTCACGAGAGAAATTTGAGATCTAAAAAAACGTACACAGCGGCCTCTGGTGGATTGGCAAAAACAAAAACTGCAAAAAAACGTAGCTCCTGGGAAGTTTTTTGCTCTCTCCAGAAATGTATATAAGGGTATGCAATCAGAATGAGCCTGGGTTGTTATCATGTCCTAGGTCTGCAACCATTTATAAATGTGGGAATAAAACTGCTAAATTCGAGTTGTGAATAGACTCATGTATAGGATTGTTGTTGTGGAGTTCATTTCTATATCGTAGGCACATTTAATGAAAATGTGTACATATTTCAGGCTTGAATCTCATTTTTCAGATGTACATTTAGCTGTAGAGCAAAAGCCACAGCATATGTATGACCTTAAACCTGGGAAACACAAGATTATTTTCTAATTTAAACTTAAATCTTAATTTTATTTAGTATGTGTGTTTATAATGTTCAAAATCATAATGTTCAAAAAAAATGATCAAAAATGTATGATGAGCCTGTTTTTTTAGTTGTTTTCTCTGAATAACATACCTTGAAATGCTGTGACAGCCTTTTAATAATAGTAGATAATAGTAAATAGGTAATAATCATTTGTTATGTATCCATACATGCATGTCATCACCTGAGAATCCGACAATGAAATACAAAATCAGCTCAAAATTAAGCAGGGAGATCAAACACTGAATGAAATACAGTATAAACACATTTTTCATTCAAGGTTGTGATCTGAAATAATTGTATTAGAGACCCTTATGAGCACTCTTTCATTCATGGCATAGCTAATAACATTTGCGGCACGGTGCTATACTTTACAGGGGTGTATCAATCAGATGTTTAGTGTGAGGTCAGATAAAGATGTGCCTGTGTGTATGAGGATATGCTCCTGTGCGTTTCTAATGGCTCTTGCTGTGAGTTAAGACTTCTGCTTTCAATATTAATCAGCCTCAGTTATTGCTGGGAATTTACATTATTGATCAAGGGGGTGGCAGGCGGAGACAAATGCAATGAGCCAGTAAAAAAGATAAACATCAGGGCAGCGGCTCCGATCTATCATCTTCTTCTTCTTCTTCTCAGAATTTCCCTCTGGGTGTTTATTAAGGACACTAATGAAGCTCTAACAGACATACAATATATAAAAAAAAAAGGTTTTCATAAAACTGTAACATTTGCAGTTGTGGCGTGATCCAAATTTCTGAATCTTTTATGAGTTAATAAATAAATCAGTAGATAAGAGAGTTAGGTGGAGTCACAAGACAACAAAATGTGGTTCTAATGGTGTAAAATGCTATACATTGATATAATATCTATTTTGAACAAAACAGATTTATTAAACAGATAAATTTATTAAAATGACAATTTAGTCACCGAACATCTTTAGATATAGAAATATATTTCAATTTAAGCACAATGTTACAAATTTTTTTTATATCTTTTATAAATTTGTATTTAATATTTTTCCCTAACATATAAATATGGTAGTACAAATTATTTTACCGTTATTGAAAGTTATTTTGTTAGATTAGCTTTAGATATGATGACAGTACTGACTAAACTAATGTGCAGTATATGCACAAATATATTATTGTATAGCACCCTATTAAAAATATAAATTAAAAATATAGATTTGTGAGGGGTGTACACATATATGCTGAATATATATATATATATATATATATATATATATGTGTGTGTGTGT
>CAIGQV010016192.1:3112596-3129511 GCA_903798115.1 Danio jaintianensis
TGTGTGTGTGTGTGTGTGTGTGTGTGTGTGTGTGTGTGTGTGTGTGTGTGTGTGTGTGTGTGTGTGTGTGTGTGTGTGTGTGTGTGTGTGTGTGTGTGTGTGTGTGTGTGTGTGTGTGTGTGTGTGTGTGTGTGTGTGTGTTTAACAAAATAGAGTATAAAATATTAAGTGAATCATGATTTGTACACAGACTTCGTGAATAAATTTGTGCGTCTGCAAGCTTTTGAGTACACAGTTCTATGAATTCATTCATTTTCCTTCAGCTTAGTCCCTTTATTCATCAGAGGTCGCCACAGCGGAATGAACCGCCAACTTATCCAGCATATGTTTTACATAGCGGATGCCCTTACAGCTGCAACCCAGTACTGGGAAACACCCATACACACTCATTCACACACACACACACACACACACACACACACACACACACACACACACATACACTACGGCCAATTTAGTTAATTCAATTCACCTATAGCGCAAGTATTTGGACTGTGGAGGAAACCGGAGCACCCGGAGGAAACCCACACCAACACGGGGAGAATATGCAAACTCCACACAGAAATGCCATACTCAAACCAGCGACCTTCTTCCTGTGAGGTGACCGTGTCACCCTCTATGAATTTTATAAACATTTTTCTCAGAAATATGAAATTGTAAGATATTTGGGTATACAGTGATATATAGTGATGTAAGGTGATAAACGTATAATATTATGCAAATATAACTTTTTTGATCAATTTTAATGGCTTAAGGGGGGCTGAAATGACAAAAGTGCGGGCTATAGCCCACCTAAAAGGTCTAAAAAGTCCTAAAAAGGGGGCTATAGCCCACCTAAAAAGTAGAACGGCCACTGATATTACATAATATATATCAAAAGATCAAAACTACCATGTAAATTTATTCATTCACAAAAAAATAAACTTCCATAATCCTCATCTTTGTTTCATCATATTATTTTTCCTATTAATTAATAACTGTATTATCATAAATACATATTTTTATTAACTATTATTATTATTCTCATATAAAGACACATTTTATTGACAACTAGCTGGCTTATGTGATGTTGTTAAGCTTTAATAAACACAAAGAGAGAACATTTCCATTGCCATTTCTATTACCATAAATCCAAACATTATACCAAGGCTCTGATCTCTGATGTTTATTTCAGTGGTCAACTTTGGGAACAAACTATTGGAATATACAGTAAATATAAGCATTTCTTATAAGACTATATTTTTTGTTAAGGTAAAAAGCTGTCTTATGATATCAACATGATAGAAAGGAGGGTGAAATTAGCATAGAAGACCCCACTGCTACATTTACATGACATTACTTGCCTACTGCAATATAAATATCTAAGGTCTCAAATATCTTTTGCTGCATATGATAATTCATACTCAAACTAGAAATGAAGTGACATTTATTGCGAGATGATTAGCTAAAACATTTCAATTCACAGCATTGTTTTGCATTTGTCTTGCCAAGTGTCTCTCTGCACCTCATGTCTGTGCACATCAAAGACCGACAAATCTGCCTTTCTAAAAATCTATAAACCCAGGTCAATTGTGTGGAATAGTAACTTGGTTTCTCAGCAGGGGATCACACATCCGGAGGCAAAATGTATGTCAACCAGGAAAAGCTCACATGTTCCTCACACTACTTGATCTCTCTGATTTGTCTGCGCAGTGAGAGCTGAATGGGTCGGGAAAGCTCGCCTCCATTCCCTGTCAAAGATGAGTACCTCTAACTGCTCTACATGCTCTGGCTTCTGGCCCCCATCAATTCTTTCGGCTTACACAGAGAGAGAAGATGAGAGACAGAAAGAGATTAAATGCAACATAAATAGATAGTCTAGCCTAATGCTGAGTTCAGACTGCATGATTTTAGCCCCGACTTCGACTCGCATACAGGTTTTGAGAAATCGCAGACAAATGAATGAAATCACAGGCAAATCGGTGCTCGTTCACGTGAGTAACAATCACACAGTGTGAACTATCAAAGACGCGATCTGAGAGAATCGCAGATGAGTTGCCGATGTCCGTGAGAATTTAGGCATGCTAAATACCTGGAACTGCCGGTGATTCAAATCATGGTGTGTGAGATGTGTTCTGATTGAAAATAACATCAGCGATTACCTACAGTCAAAGAAAGCAGCATCCACAAGTATAGGTATCTGCAGGCCAGCGGGAGGAATCGGGAGAAGTTAAAAGGGCTTCTTTTCGGTCTATTTGGACCCAAGAAATGGAGGAAAAACTAGTTGAAATTTGGCAGGAGCACCCGTGTCAGTCTGACGTGTCATCTGAGCAATACCACAACCGGGTCAAAAGAGAAAAAAGTTGAGGAGAAATTGCTAATTCCCTTCAAAACCCAGGTGAGCAAAGTAAGTACATTACCCACTAAAGGCTTCTTTCTCATTATGTAGGCAAGTTAACAACAAAATATATACTAAGTGACCTCACGTTGTTTCCATGTCACTTCTCGCGTGTTTGGTTGTGAGATGTAGTTTGCGAACAGAGACAAAGTTGTCGGCGATTCTTCCTATTGTAAAGTCATGCAGTGTGAAAGCCCCTGTCGCCGATCCATCTCACAGTGTAAACTGAATGCCACCCCAAATAGTCATGGAGTGTGAAAACATCTGTGACGCGACTGCTTTAAAAATAATGCAGTCTGAACTCAGCATAAGAGTGCATCTGAGAGTACAACCTTAAAAGATCAAATGGTGACAACATATCATTTTAATTAATTCACCTCAATATGGAGTAAATAAAATAACTTTACAGTTTTTTTGTTTGTTTTTAGCAAACCAATCTTTTGTCCGAACAAAATCAGAAATTTTGATTTATTTAAAATTATTCCACTGTTCCCGACTGAAACAGAGCCTGAGAATAATAATTATGTTATTAATTACCAGTGTTGGGCACGTACCTTTAAAAGAGTAATTAGTTATAGTTACTTCTCATAAATAGTAACTGAGTTAGTAACTGAGTTACATAATTATAAAAGTAACTAATTACCAGGCAAGTAACTATTGCGTTACTTTAAAAAAAATCTGATTTGTCAAATGACTATAAAATAAATATAAAACATTGTACACTAATCTACACTATTTTAATGTTGTTGTGGAACAATATGAGAGACAACGGCAGCATGTCCTCAACTATATATCTAGATATTATTTTGTTTAATTCTGTCTGAATAATAATTGTTTGCGGTGGAGAAAAATTCAGTTTTATTTACTTTGACGTCGTGGCTTTGTCTCCTCCTTTGGTAGCAGAGCTCACGTTATCACCCGGTAGCCACTAATTTTGTGGCGGCATGTGACGACATGAGGTGCTTCATTAGATTAGAATTACTTGTCACAGACGCAGAGAGACTCTTTTTAACTGGGCATAAGTTGCACAATACATAAACATTATTGCCTTTCACCTCAACGAGGGAAAAGTAGTGCTTATATTTCCAGTTTGCAAATGCTACCTTTGAACTTGTTGGATTTGCCATCGTTCTGACTCCTGGTCATTGGTGTGTGAGCTATGTTTCCATCCAAAAATGCGAATTAACTTTATGCGCAAAACTGGAATATCACATAAAAGATGTGCGAATAAAGCAGCGTTTCCATCCAACGAGTCAAAGAGAACAAAATCGTCACTTCATGATTAAATGGCGCCAAATATCAACAGTAAAAACAGAATTTGCTGAGGTAGGAGAAGCTGCGTGAGTCTTTTCTTCATTTAATAAATGACTTGCGCCTCAGAAGGCAATGCTGACACGCAGTGAACGCGTGGTGGTGTTTGAAGGCGTGAGACGCGGAGCACAGGCGCTCTTAACAATTCTGGAGGTCATTAATAATATAATAACAATAATACTGAAATGGTTAAGGCATTTTAGAATGACCAAACCAACATTTCAGATGTTTTACAATGTGCTCAGCCTGCTGGTTTGTCCATTTACAACCATTTTTATCATCACATGATCTCCTATAACCAAATCACATGATCTTTTTTTAATGCGCATACTGGAATTTGTTCGGTAAAAGTGTTTCCATCTTAGTTTATGCGCATCTTTTCTTTTTGAATAAAAAGTTTATCCTACTCAGTTATGTGCATACATTTTGTATGCGCATTTTCAAAATTTATGCGCATCTTGGCGTTTCCATCAACCAATTTTTTATGCGCATATCCAAAATGCGCATAAAAATAGGTGGATGGAAACGTAGCTAGTGTGTGTGCTTGTGTGAACACCCGCCCTACTCTGCCTCTGATTGGCAAATGATGGAAATGTACTCTATCTGAGCCAATCATCACATTCTCAGACGTTACACCACGTTCACAGACACACCAATCATCATCACTAGTTGGTTATGTGTCCAGTCCCAGCCCCGAACACACACACACACCCCAGAAAAAGAGAGGTCCTATGGCTGAGAGAGACGCTTGCATGAAAACCGCGTCAGTGTTCTCAATTATAGTAACGTGCATTTTATTGTCAGTAACGGTAACGATGTTGTAACGGGAGAAACAGTAATTCATTTGATGACTCGTTACTGAAAAAAGTATCGCCGTTAGTAACCCTGTTTATTTAAAGCGCCGTTATTCCCATCAATCCCATGAGACTTTTTAGAATACAAATTAAAGGCTTCTAAAGCATAAACACATGCCATAATATGTTTGCAGTTATTTAAGAAACAAGCTAAGTGAACATCAAAAAAAAATATTTTGCTGCTTGCCCAAACTACTTATTTAAAATGAGCTGAATCAACACAATTCTTGGTTTTATTTTTTTGACAACTTAATTGTTTTATGCTCAATCCACTTAAATTTGTAAAAACAATCACGTTAACTTACTCGATTTGTGCTGGGACAACATGTATGAATTGTGTGGAACCCAGCATTTTTTACAGTGTTGTTTATCTGACAAACAATGCTAAAGTCAGTTGTTATCTTTTGAAAATGTGTGTTCTGTGTCAGAATGTCTATCTTTGCATTTGTCTGTGTAACTCCGCCCACTGCCTGTTTACCCAATTGTATTTAAGCACCCTGAGTTGCCTTGGCAGAAAACAGCATATTTCATTTCAGTCACAAGGCTGGCTCAACGTATGCCGACAATATGACCTTCGGAGGACAGTAGCAGCCTCTGAAATGAGATGCAGATTCATGAGGTGTTTATAATTTGCAAACAATCTAAAAATTACAAAAGCTCAGCAAATCAGCTGAGCAGTTTACAGTGTTATCAGTATCGTCATGCATGCTCGCTTGTGTGGGGTGTAGTCAATCTGGCAAACTGTGTGTGCGTCAAGTCGAGGAGGAATGGCCAGTGACCTATAGGAGGTGTCCTACATACTGCACCTTTAAATTCGGCATGAAAAGGAAGTTAAGTTTGTTGCTTTTTGACGAACATCTGATTTAAACAGTTTCTGAAATGAGAAAAATTAAATAGGGTAGTGTATGATGTATCCGTTGGGATCGTTGGACAATGGCAATTGCTAGCAAAATGGTGGAAGATTTGAATGCCAGTTTATACCTAGTTGTGGAGGATTACTGTCCAATGGAATCACTGTTGACACACTCAATGAAGTTGAGGTGAAGGTGAAGAATGTTTTCAGGTGATGATCTTAAGCTAAATCATCTAAATTTTACAGACTGAATCACATCCGATTTGTTTTAACCACAGCCTCCAGTGAAGGCCTAAAGATGGACCATGTGACCAAAAGGGAAAAAAAGTAATTTCAAGGTGGGAGCGAAGGTTATGGTATTTGATTAAAAATTATGAGGGCAAAATGTTTTTTTTACAAAATAATGAAGTACACAAATACATAGTTTATAACAATCACTACTAATAAGAAGAGTAAGTTTTGATTTAATCAACTTTAAGATATTTTAGATGACATAGAAAGCAACTGTACCGTATGTTTTCACTGGGTCCCGAGATCTGTTTGGTACTGATATTCTTCCAACCTGAGTAAAAGATGACAGAATAAAATTTTTTTGGTGAATTAACCCAGTGGTCCTCAACCACCGGGCCGCGGACCAGTACCGGTCCGTGGATCAATTGGTACCGGGCTGCACAAGAATTCATTAATTATTTCCGTTTTATTTATTATCTGAGTCTGAACGATCTTTTATTTTTGAAACGTCTTTTATTTTGAGAAATGACCGTATTCTCTCGGTTACAAGCAGCAAAATGAGTAAGAAACAGACGTCTTTGGAAAGTTTCTTTGCTAAGGGGAAACGGCCCAGTGAAGCACCCACGAACTGCCAAGGAATAGATCCGTAACCCATTTGTCAACAAATCAGGTGAATCCACCATGTCTGTGCAAAAAGATCAACTGCTGAAGATCGCAAATGACGGTCTTTTCTAGAGTTTGCACAAGTTCGTTATTTCCAATAGAGGTGCGCGGCTTGCGCACACAAGTGGCGTGACGCACCTGTGCCTTCCAGACGCACTTAGTTGAATGAATCCCGCGAGCGCACCGCGAGTCACGTGACAAGAATTGACCGATCAGCTTCAGCTTGTATGGAATATACACATTTCGGTAGACTAATTATCTCAGGGCTCAGGCGCGGTTCAGTTGGCCGGCCCTGGCCCAGTTGGAAGAGGTGTGCCAGGGCACAGTTCGGTTGGGCTTTGGCGCGGTACGCTTGTAGTGTGAGTGCAAAGCGTGCCTGAGCGCGAAACTGAAGACGTGACCTCATTTTAAGGGACTGTTTCATATGGATTTATTAATCATTCTTACTTCTCAATGAACGCGAACTGTCATAGTTTATTAAAGACGCAAACCCCTCGTTGCACGTCAGCTGCACCTTCAGAAAACCTCCTAATACCTGCAGCACGAGGACTTTTATGATAATCTATGAGCGTCAAAAGTTGTGGATCTGTTCTGCAAAATATTTGACTGTGTGTCACTGCATAGCAAATGACTAAAACGATATAACTAAAGCAATGTCCACTGTGCTGAGCGAGAGCGCTTCTCTTCCTGTTAAACTGAACAGTCGCATCACCGATAACGTAAGCGTGCTCATGTTCGGAAGGCAAAAAATGCAATGTGAGTGCAGGCCATCGGGGGAGAGGGGAGGGGGGACAACGGTTCAAGGCAACCGTGCCTAGTGAGAGTACGCCCTAAAGGTATATATTGGTATCTAACGTGTGCATATTGGTACCTAAAAACTACAAAATGGTGTGCTTAGCTTGTGTACCTTTATTTCTGAGAGTGTGAGATGTAAAATAAAAGTCAGAATTGAACTTTTGACCAGACAGTGATCATACATTCATTCATTTTCCTTCGGCTTAGTCCCTTTATTCATCAGGGGTCGTCACAGCAGAATGAACCGCCAACTTATCCAGCATGTCTTACACAGCGGATGCTCTTCCAGCTGCAACCCAGAACTGGGAAACACCCATACACTCTCATTTACACACGCACTTATACACTACAGCCAATTTAGTTCATCTAATTTACTTGCAGTGCATGTCTTTGGATTGGAGGGGAAACCGGATCAAACCCACGCGAACACGGGGAGAACATGCAAACTCCACACAGAAATGCCAACTGGTCCAGCCGGGACTCGAACCAGCGACCTTCTTGCTGTGAGGCAACAGTGCTAACCACTGAGCCACCATGTCACCTGATGGTTATACATGTGCTTATATATTTCAACAATAATAAGAAACATAATATAGAACAGAATCAAGGGGTCTTGAGATTTTTTTTTTCTGAACAAATTTGGTTAGCAAGTAAATCTCATAACCATGGCTATCCTGACAGATTTTTAGCAGAAAGATAAAAATGCAGACTTTCTCATTTTAACAGAGTTCAGTATTAGTTAGAGAACTTTGACCCTTCACGTCTGCAAGTCATTTGCCATTTACATTTCTCCTTGCTGTGGTTTCTTTGCGGCTCAGTTGCTGGGCAGAGATGAGAAGGATACAGAAGAACCTAGATTCAGTTCATCAGCTCGAATTCTGCTCTCTGAAAAAGCTTTTAGTCTAATTCATTCCCTCATCTCAACTTCAACTTTAATTTCTCAAATTAATGTCCCTCAGCGAAATTACCAGAAACACATTTAGTGCTGTTCAGTGACCCGGGCAACTCTTTCATTTTTGACTTTTTTTTCTGTAGAATTAACAGCTCATTTTAGGCAGTTATTAACATTTTTAAAGTGATCATTTTTAAAATGTGATTGGATAAACTGTGTGTTTAAGTCTTAAAAAATTATAAATTATATATGTGTTAAATAATTACTACATTAACTACATTACCTGACAGAATAATTCGTTTTATTGACTGACTTTTCTTTAATATTATTATGTTGTACATTAAAGAACTCTAACATTATATCCATTTACTGAACTTGTATTTTTAAAAGACATTGTTACAGTGTGTGATAAAGACGTGGTAAAATAAATATAATCTTACTGTGCTTTAAATTGTGTTATTTTAAAAATGCTATTTCCATATCTCTACCATTCAAACCCATTGTGAGTGAATTGAATATATTAATGTAACTGTGACAATGATCATGACATGAGCACAAAAACATGATGGCAATCCCAAGTTGCAATCCCATTATTTTTTACAATGGAGAAATTGATTTAATGACTTAAACATTAACATAATTTAAGTAGAAACCTCCCAGCAGGCACACAACGTTATAAGATGTTAATTTTAGGTTAGGTTTAGGACATGATGTCGGGTGACCAAAATTCAATATTGTGTTGGAAAGTGACCAAAATCCAACATCGCGTCAAACCGACGTCAAATACAAACATTTATTTAACCAACGTCTGATAGACGTCATAGTGGTAACGTCCACACGATGTAAAGCTGTAACATCATTAGACGTTGATATTTGATTGGTTTTAGGTTGCGTTAGAAAGTGATCAAAATCCAACATCTGGCCATCATTGGACACTGACATCAGTCTGACGTTGGATTCTAATGTTAACCCGATTTTCATTTCCACCAAAACGCAACGTCCCCCTGACGTTGGGGTACAACATCAATCTGACATCATGTGCCTCCTGGGCTACCACAAGATATAAAACTGTTACAAAACCAACCCAGGCTCATTCTGAAACCGTAGCCCTATATACATTTCTGGAGAGCACCAAATACGTCCGAGGAGCTGCGTTTTTTTGCAGTTTTTGTTTTCGCAAAGCCACCAGAGGCTGCTGTGTATGCTTTTTGAGATCTCAAATTCCTCTCGCGAATGCCATTCGCACCTGCTGTTCTCCGTAAACCCACCAGAGGTCGCTGTCGACTGAATGAATGACTGACTGACTGACTGACCGACCGATCCCCCACCCACCCCTTCCGTAAACCCAACCGATAGTGATTTAAAAAGCACCAATTGACCAGCGCCCACCCACTTCACCCAACCGACAGTGTTTTCAAAATCAATCCAGAAAAAGAAAAGCCCCCTGATCTTACCTGCTTCCTGGAGCTATTCTTTGCCGGATTCAAATCCCGTTGTCCCGCTCAGCTCTTCTCTGCATCTCAAGTCCGCTGACGTACGCTGCAAGCCACTGGACAAACTGGTAACATCGGGAAAACCGTTCATACGGAGTTAAGCGGTCAGCTGCTAGCACGAAAAGGAAAGGCGTCATACCACCCTGTAGCGTTCGTTTTAAAGATGAAATGCAGCCATACGTACTTCTGGCTACATAATAAGCGATCTCCAGAAACGTATATTGGGCTACGTTTTCAGAATGAGCCTATGTAGTACAAAACAGTGCAAATTTAATATGAATAGATGGCTATTGATAGATCTTTCCATCCACCTATTTGTATGCGCATTTTTGAATATTGCATAAAAAATGCTTAATATAAAAGCCAAGATGCATTTTGAAAATGCTCATACAAATGTATGTGCACAACAGAGTAGGATAAACGTTTTATCGGATAATAAAAAAAATTGCATTAACTGTGATGGAAATGCATTTGCCAAATAAATTCCAGCATGCACATAAAAAACATCATATGATTTTGTTTAACGGATCATACAATGATAGAACCCAGCAAATATTTGAATGTCCGATTACCGTTGAAAAGACGTCCCTCCGTCACGTCCCGCTATGTTTGAAAAATAATTCCAAAATGAAAATCCAACCGACGTCTTTTACGTCATCTGGCCATGAATCGCACGTCTTTTCTACACGGTCCCTAAATATGTCATCTTCTGGACGTTTGTGTCATATTCTGGTTGTTTATAAGATGTGTTGAATAGCCTAATTATACATATAGATAATTAAACTTATTATTTGAAGCCAAATGGCCACATTGGGATGGTATTTATAGACAAACCAGTGGGCAGACCACATTGTAAAATGTCTGGAAAGTTGTTTTGGTCATTCTAAAATGCCTCAAACACAGTTCGTCATCAAAGTGGTTCAGTATTATTACCTCCAGAGCTGTCCAGAACTCCAAAAGCCTTCAGAGGCGCAGGTAATTTATTATATAAGAAAAAAGCCCACAGTGGATTCTCCTATTGCTGCAAATTCCATTTTTCTTGTTGATATTTGGCGCCAGTTTATCACGAAGTGTCTTTTTTTTTTTTCTCTCTTTAACTCATAGAATGGAAATGGTGCTTTACAATCAAATGTTTTATGCGATATTCCAGTTTTGCGCATGAATTTAATTTGCATCTACAATTCACGTTACATTTCTTACATTATTACTGAAACAGCAGTCAGAGTTCCCAATGATTTCATTCACTCATTTCCCTTCAGCTTAGTCCCTTAATTTTCAGGGGTTGCCACAGCGGAGTGAACCATCAACGATACCGATGCCCTTCCAGCCACAACCCAATACTGGGAAACACTTATACACTCTCACATTCACACGCACCCATACACTACGGCCAATTTAGTTCATCCAATTCACTTATAGCGCATATCTTTGTACTATGGGGGAAACCAGAGCACCCGGAGGACACCAACACGGGGAGAACATGCAAACTTTACACAGACACGCCAACAGGCCTAGCCGAGACTCGGGAACCAGCGACCTTCTTTCTGTGAGGCGACAGTGCTAACCACTGAGCCACCGTGCTGCCCTTTACCAATGACTTGTTTTTATAATCCAACTGCGGTTCCATCTGTTTAACTGAACTTAAAGCTACACTCGAAAATTACTATGAAATTTTTTTTATTAATGATTAAAATATCATTAAATATTTGTATAATTAAAAGTAGCATGCAGCCGAAATAAACCAAGACTCTTCAATGGCTTCACTCAGAAATCTAAAAAGCAACACAAAGGTCATTTCCTTGCAATTTCTCACAAGAGCATGAAGGCAGACGCTCTGTGGTATAATGTGTTTGTAAAGGAAAATTACAGATAGATAGTCCAGATTAGCAGTCTGTGTGACGTGAATGATGTTTTCCCCTCATATCTCCGAGCACAGGTGGCGTGGGTGATGCACGGCCCACGGAGGGAGAGAAATAGAGGGATTATGACCCATGAATAAAAAACGCTTGTTCCCTGCAATGAGGTTTTTCATTTATATGGGTGAAATGAGAGCCTGAAATTTAAGTATGTTATATAATTCCTCACAGCTTACTGATCGAGTCAAGCGCTGTGGTGTCATTTATAGAGATGGCAGGGAACTACAGAGGGGAAACTGTTGAGAAACGTTCCCCCTGAAGGCTCAGGTTAGAGCTTTGGATCATAAAGTATAAAGAAAACCGCGATGTGCTCTGCTATCAGGAGGAGATTCAAGATTCAAGATTTCAAAGCTGCTGCTGTCATATGCACAATGAGGAAACAGATTCCCTGTACAATGAAATTCTTACTTTTCTGTGCACACACTGAATGCCAATGAAGGTTTAAAAGTGCCATATACTGCATTGGTTAAAGTTGAATTAAAGTTAAATTGTTCTCTGATATCTACACAAGTTACAAAATCTCCAGAAATGGTTTTATAAACTCATTTATTACTCCATAAAATACCCATAGAATCAGAAGGTCCATGATTGACCGTATATGGCTCATGTCGTGAATATTAATGAGCTCCACCCTGACATGCTGCTCTTACAGACACACATACAGCATGATGTACCCCGAACACTGACAAATATAAACCCAATCAGAGTAACAACCTATTTTTCTCACCATCTGTTGTGGATAAAGGCTAAACTATGATTAAACTAGACAAAAGAGAGTGATAGAGAAGTATGGCGTTGTACTTTGAAGCTATAGTCAAAGAAAACACCGCCAGGAATTAATATTAACCTCTGCATGAACAGATGGCGGTTGAGCTGAGTGATTTGACACGATTCAGCAGTCTACACGTGTTTGTTGAAACATACGCATCAAATTTCACAATAAACGCGATAAATTAACAAAAGATGTAACTAAACATACCTTATGCCTCTTCAGAGTGGAGCTGAATAAATGTATAATCTGTAAATCTTGCATTTTGCGTCCTAAGCCAGTTTGAACATGCCTCGAGCTGTCGTTGCCCAGTAACGCACAGTAAACAAATTGGCGCTCGCGTTTTCAGAATAAAAGTCCCACATATATAGTAAGTGAAATGTACGCCTAAAAATAACTAAGGAAGGAAAATTATCATTGTCTCACCAGAAAACGTTGCTTATCAAACGCAAAGCTTTTTTATGATCTCAGAGCTTGATGACATGGCTGCTCTATGAACGACCCAAATTAGGCATGCATGCAAATGCCGAGGGCATGGCCCCTTCAGTCTTGTCACAGTTTCCTTTGTCTTCTGATTGTCCTTTTGTCAACCAGGGATTTACACCCGTGGAATTTACATGAAAACGAGGAAACTGGTGTCTGAGGCTCACAGTATGCCCTTTTCAATATACTGATCTTTTATTATTCTACTATGCCTTGGTATACCCAGATTTTCATTATCTAAAAGGTGGAGTAGGAGATTGTGGAAAATGCTAACTTTAGCATGATAGCATTGAAAACGCACCTTTTGTCCCTGCCGTCCAAAGTCAAGCCTCCTGAAGTCATGAACGCGCACCCACCACGCCAAATAGGCAACCATAGAAAGCATTATAACACTATTTTTATTCTAGCCTCCAGTGTAAAAGCAACTCCGATGTTGATTTGGGATTTAGAATAGTTTTGATCCATTTTTTTTTAAAGAAGTCTCTCAAAGACTATCTTTCTTTCCATAGATACAAGGCCATGTTGGCCTTTCAGAAGGTCTAATGGCATAATGACGTATCTATCAACGTGAAAAGGGTGCGCACATATATGAATCTACATATGTCGACAGACAGTTTGGGCTCCTATCATAATTTCTGGCTAGAACATTTTGATTCGACGAACATTTTTAGTCCTATTCTTTACCCAGAATATAAAAATACATATAAATACATTTAGATGACTTAGATTAATAATCACTATCCGAATGTAAAAAAAAAAAAACATACAATCAGCACAACAAAAAATGTTTCTGAAGACAATCACATATAGCACTTTTGAGGTATAATTCAACAAAATAGACAATTGGGAAGAACATGTAAAAAAGTTTACATAAATATAAGCTATAAAAAATAAAGTAAAGCTGTATACATACAGTTGACGGCAGAATTATTAGCCTTCTTGAATTATTAGCCCCCCTGTTCATTTTTTCCCCAATTTCTGTTTAACAGAAAGAAGATTTTTCTCAACACACTTCTAAACAATAACTGATTTATTTTATCTTTGCCATGATGACAGTACATAATATTGAACTAGATATATTTCAAGAAACTAGTATTCAGCTTAGTGACATTTAAAGGCTTAACTAGGTTATTTGGTTAACTAGGCAAGTTAGGGTAATTAGGCAAATCATATTATAACGATGGTTTGTTCTGTAGACAAACAAAAAAAACATTGCTTAAGAGGGCTAATAATATTGACCTTAAAATGGTTTTAAAAAAATATATAAAACTGTACTTATTGCAGCCAAATTAAAACAAACAAGACTTTCTCCAGAAGAAAAAAATATTATAGGGAATACTGTGAAAAATTCCTTGCTGTTAATCATTGTTTGTGAAATATTTAAAAACGAAAATAAATCCACGAGAGGGCTAATAATTGTGACTTCAAATGTAAATGTGCAAGTGAAAGCCTTTTATCAGTAAGGTACTATGGGAGTTCCAAAATTTGCAAATAGACACACTATCATGCTCGATGTCTTGTTAGTCGCTGCGTCAGCTGACAGAAAGACTAAACTGCTGTATCAGATTCTGCTGTCATGCAGACGAGACCTCCACTAGTTTCTGCTGCTGCTGTTTTTTTTCTGCTGTCAAATACTGTAAGCGTGCAGCAAGTTCATTGCTCTTGTTTGTCTATGCTGATGCCGCTGAAAGATTCTTGAGTGGATCAAAATATCAATAAAGAGCGAATTTCACTTTTGAGCTTGTTTTACTTTTCACATCATGTAGTATTAGAGATGAAGTATTTATATGAAATCAATTCTCACGCAAAAGGGAAAATGTGCTGTCAAACGATAGTAAAAGGCTGATAAATAAACACCTTTGAACTATATTTTTTGTAGTGGAAAAAGGACAGTGTAGAGAAATTGAGCTGAAGAATTAACCATTAAAAGGTTGCAGTTTTGATTAACAACCTCATGAACTTTATCCTAAATACCCCATAATTTAACTTATACAAACCCAATCAGAAAAGTGTTTAAAAAAAACAATGTTCAAAGAAAGATAGAAAGACATTTGGATATTTCACCTTCAACAGTGCAAAACACAATTAAAGATTCGAGGAATCTGGAGGAATTTCAGTACGTAAAGTACAAGGGTGCAAGCCTAAGCTGAACTACAGTGATCTCCGATCCCTCAGGTGGCACTGCATCAAGAATTGTCATTCATCTATAAGCGATATCACCACATGGGCTCAGGACTACTCTGGCAAACCTTTGTCAAGTACCACAATACTTAGTTACATCCACAAATGCCAGTTAAAATTGTACTGTGCCAAAAGGAAGCCCTATGTTAACAGTGTCCAGAAGCACCGTCGACTTCTCTGGGCTCAGAGGCATCTGGGATGGACCATCACCCAGTGGAAACGTACTGTGGTCAGATAAATCAGTATTTCAGGTATTTTTTTGGAGAAATGGATGCCATGTGTTCCGGACCAAAGAAGAAAAGGATCATCCAGACAAATTCAACAGCCAGGGTCTGTCATGGTATTGGGTTGTGTCAGTGCCCTTGGCAAAGCTAACTTGCAGTTCTGTCATGGCACTATTAATGCTGAAAAGTACATAGAGATTTTGGAGCACAATATTGCTGCTTTTTCCAGGGACTCCCATGTATATTTCAACAAGACAATGCAAAACCACACTCTGCATACATTACAAAGTCCTAGCTGTGGAGGAAGAGGATACAGGTACTTGACTGGCCTGCCTGCAGTCCTGACCTGTCTCCAATAGAGAATGTGTGGCAAAAAATGCGACAACAAAGACCCTGTACTGTTGCCCACCTTAAGACTTATTTGCAGGAAGAATGGGACAAAATCACACTTGTAACGGTTTATCTCTCAACGTCTTTTAAGTGTTGTGAAAAGGATTGGCAACATTACAAAGTGGTAAATGCTTTACTGTTCCAACATTTTTTTAAATGTGCTGCAAGAACCAAAATTGAAATACGTGCTTATTTTGAAAAAACAACAAAAAAAACAATGAAAATCATGAGGAACACATAAAACAATATTTGTTGTATTGTCTGCAATGAAATACAAGTCAAAGTAAATTTAGAAATCACTTCTTTCTTTTTTTATTTGTGTTTTCCATTACTGTCCCAACTTTTTCTGATTTGGGGTTGTATGTCATGCGAAATGATTCAGAGATGCTTTTCAGTGACGAGGATGAAGAATCATTCATTCAAAGTTTAAGAAACATTTATAGAAATTAGTTAAATTTACCTTTTATGTGTCTCTTTATTCTTATCTGATGAACACAATAGAAGATATTTCGATGTAAGAAACTGTTTGACTACCAGCAGTAGGAAAAACAAAATACTATGAAATTTTCAACATTTTTTAAAATAACTTATTTTGTGTTCACCAAATAAATAAAAAACTCAACTCAGGTTTGTGACAAGTGAAGGATGAACTTTGTGTGTGCGAGTGTGTGTGTGTGTGTGTGTGTGTATACAAAGAGGCAATATTCAATACAAATCCAATACAAAAACACAACAGATACAGTAAGCCCTATAGAACTAATACAACTTCGCTCTGTTGGCTGTCTCTTTGCCTCTCATTGTGTTTTCTGTCCTTTTTTTTCTTTTCTTTTTCTCTGAGAACATCTTAAAGTGACCTTTAAAGTTAAATTAAATTCAGCTCGGTTGACTACAGCTGTTCTCACAAAGGCAGAATGTTGTTCTGTAAAGCTGCACAGACTCCAACCAACGACACCAAAGGTCAAGACTTTATACAGATATATATAAATATAAATATAAATAAACTAAATAGTAAACTGCTATAAATCTGTTGCTTTTGAAAAGATGAGATGAGGTGGGCTGTACCATGTTGAATGCATACTGAAAATTTGTAATATAATATTGAAAATATAATATCGACGATTAAATGCATAATGTACCTTGAATTTTTTTATTATTAACCTCACCTCATACTCTTTAAAAGTTCTTAGTATTCCTCTATTTATTCATTATAATAATATAACAAGCAAAATAATAAATAAATAAATATGAGCCACTGAGCTAATTGTGCACATAAAGTTCTGTAAAGTATGTTGAAGTTGTATGTATCTGCATTAACCCAATGGGAGTGTTCTGAATGGTTGATTGATTGGCAGTGCGAGGAGAGCAGAAGGAAGGAGTGAGAGCTGGGCTATCGATTTTTCTCACTCTTTGCTCCTAAACTCTGATTGCGTCATAGCAAAACAAAAGACAATCCTCAGCTCATCGAGTACAATGATAAAAAAAA
>CAIGQV010016192.1:3134511-3149060 GCA_903798115.1 Danio jaintianensis
TTGGCCATAGGAGAAATGGTCGTGCCCAACTGAGCCTGGTTTCTCTCAAGGTTTTTTTTTCCTTCACTTTCGCAAATTGGTGAAGTTCGTTCCTCGCCGCTGTCGCCACTGGCTTGAATGGTTCGGGACCTGTAGAGCTGCGCATCGATGGATTTGCTCTTCAGTGTTTCGACTCTCAGCAGTGAAAATTTAAACCACACTGAACTGAACTGACCTTAAACTCTAAAAACTGAACGGACACCATTCCAATTCACTATAATCTTCTATGTGAAGCTGCTTTGACACAATCTACATTGTAAAAGCGCTATAGAAATAAAGATGAATTGAATTGAATTGAATTGAATTAAGAACGCGCTCAACAGCAATTAAATATTAGCGGGAAATGGACGTTCAGTTTTTAAGTCTAATGTAGTGAAAGAATCAGTTCATTAACTTGAGTTTGATAAATGGCATCTAAAACGTGTGTTTGGGAAAGAAAACGTTAGCTAACTAGTGCCATTTCCCTTAACTTATCTGAAAATGAGGTCCGATAACCCTTTTTATTTTCATCATTCATTCAGAACGGACCTTCGGGTCACTCGGAAGGTGGTGAAATGATAAATTTGTGTCACTTTCTCTTCGCTGATAAGATATACAGCCAGGTAAACAACGTTCCATGTGTGACTCCAAGCGATACTTCGGGGTTTCTTCCCACCGCAGCCTCGATTTCGCTTTTAAAATGGCAGCCGCGTGAAATCAGTCTATAGAGGACTCGAAAAATGAAATTATCTTCTCATCCACCTGCACAAATGTGCGCATGCGCGAATGAACGAATCGCTCCCTGAGAGGACTCAACGTTCTCAAGTCACATAAAAGATTCATTCAAAATGAACGACCCATCACTAGTTCAGAAACAGTGCTCGCTGATATAGAGAATAACTCCCTTTTGGAGGAGACTTTGTAACAGATTATTTTCCCCTATTCGAAATAACATCACACACATAAGGAATTTGGTGTTTCCCAGTACTGAGTTGCGGCTGGAAGGGCATCCGCTGCGTAAAAAATATGCCGGAATAGTTGGCGGTTCATTCCGCTGTGGTGACTCCTGATAAATAAGGGAATAAGCTGAAGAAAAATGAAGTGTAAAAAGCAACAGGACCCCTTTATAAAAATATGCAAAATGAAATATTTTTTGCAGGAACTTTTGCTCAGGGACTGAAACAGATCCGCTACATCTGACATCCTGATGAGTGTTTGATCATTGCTCACGTTGCATGGCTATGAGGAACGTAACATAATGCTTACGCTACATTGGAACGAGTATCTCATTATAACTGCTGTCATAGCGCTGAAAAATGTTAAGTTAATGGCTCTGCGACTTTTGCCTTCCCGAAATGACTTTGATGCAGTTTAATCCTCAGTTTAATTTGAAATCTAGATGACTAAAAACCCAACGCTAAACCCTTTCCTTGAGGCAAATGTTTGGCTGATGTTTAATTTACTTACAGAGTAGGAAACCACAACACAAGATATCCATGTCAAATTTAACAAATATGCTTACGGATGTGCGACACTTTCAGTCGTGCCTACTTGATGTGGCACGACTTCAGACGGCAGCGTCTCTAACAAAACAAGCACTTGATACAGATAATACTTCCATCGCTACCGCAGGAAGTTAATCTTATTAGAACCCAGCTGTCGTCATGGTAACCCTGCGTTTTAATCATTTTGTGCCGAAATGGTTCCACCCATTTTCTCACGGAACGCTATACTGTGAAGGTTTTTCCAGCTAGTGTTGGGTTTGCGACGGCTAAGAATGGAGGATATCCCTGCTCGCAGGCACATTTCATACTGTCTCGAGGATCAGAGATAATGCTGTAATTATGCAAGGGATGTTGAGTGATTCTGTGACAGCCCTGTCAGATCTCAGGCAGATTGTCAAGCTCTTTTCAATCTAGCTTTTGTCACAGCTGTGCGAGTAGAAAGAAAGAGTGCGGGTGAAGCGCGGCCCACCACGCGCCGCATGACTGCAGACTCCATCAACATCTACCCCATCTCTCGGCCCGAGACACATTCACTCACATCGCTGCAAACCAGCATTCACTGCTGAGAACCTGCCGACTTCTTCTCCAGCAGACGAGCTGATATGTCATTTTTTTTAGACTGTGCACACATGCACTGCCTGACAAGTCTACATATGAATCTGCAGCAGTGTGCGCACTAGACTAGTTTCATATCAGCCGTCTGCTTTTCAGAAAATATTAAATTATATTGGGGGGAAATTTGGTATAAATGGTCCAACAAGCAGTAGTGAGTGACACTTGCAACAAAAAAAAAAAAATCCTGGTTTCAGCTGTTTAGACACTTGCACTGTGTTAAAATAACACTGATTATTGAGGCGTGATGAAAACTTTGACAACCACAGTTTCACCTGACATTATATTATATTATATATATATATATGTATATATATTCTACTTCAGTGACACTTTAGTATAGGGACCAATTCTCACTATTAACAACTTTACAATTAGCATACCTACCCTTAACATACTGGATGTTCATTAGCACTTATAAAGTACATATTCTGATCATATTCTATCCTACCCAATATCTTAACTTTGCTACCTTACTATTAATAAGCAACAAATTAGGAGTTCACTGAGTTCACTGTTCACAAAAGTCATAGTTAATGATTTTCTAATATCGAGAGTTGACCTTTAAAGTGTAGGGGAGAGTGGGGACGAAAGGAAAATTTTTCATAAAAACCTATTTTTAAAAGATAATGTTTAGACAGAAATATATTTTGCTGTGGTTACTAACTCATAAGTGTGGTCTGTCAATACCGGGTCGTATTGACTTCAACTTCAAAATAATCTCACTTAAAACATAAATTTCACATTGTTACTTTTGACCCCGTCATAAGGGGGGATAGTAACACAATATTTGCTAGATTTACTGGCTTAATCTTGTTTATTTTATATAAATATATCTGACTATGACCTTCTTAATGTTCACTGAAAACATATTTTGTCATTTATTTTAGTTAAAAATTTTAACCTGCATTTTCATTTAAAATTTCATTCATTCATTTTCTTTTCGGCTTAGTCCATTTATTAATCTGGGGTCGCCACAGCGGAATGAACCGCCAACTTATCCAGCATATGTTTTACGCAGCGGATGCCCTTCCAGCTGCAACCCAGTACTGGGAAACACCCATAAACTGTCATTCACACACATACACTATGGACAATTTAGCTTACCCAATTCACCTATACCGCATGTCTTTGGACTGTGGGGGAAACCGGAGCACCCGGAGGAAACCCACACCAACACGTGGAGAACATGCAAACTCCACACAGAAATGCCAACTGACCCAGCCGAGGCTCGAACCAGCGACCTTCTTGCTGTGAGGCGACAGCGCTACCCACTGCACCATCGCATCGCCCCATTTTAAATTTCAGCTCCATCAAATGTTTCAAAAGCAACCCAACAATGCAATATATAAAAATTTCTAAAAAATTTTTTATATATTTTTTAATTATTATTGCCAATATGCATTAATTTGATAAAACATCTGAATCCAAACACTGAAAACTCTAATGTGGAAGTGAAAAATAATGTATGGCTATTAGCAGTGGGACATAAATAACAGTGTTACTTTCGTCCCCACAGGAACTCTGGCCGTTTAAACCTGATTTACTTTTAAACTGAAAAACTCAGACATTGGAAACTCAAGGATGTGTTATTGCACTAAATAACCTGTAGATTGATCATTACTGTGACACATGAAAAGAGAAACACAACTTGTAATAAGGAAAAAAGAACCGCTACAATAATTTACTTTCTGCTATTAAAAACTAAAATTCTGACCTAACCGTGGGACAAAGTCCAGAAATCAGGTGATATTTGGGAGCTCCAGCAAGGGTTGCATGCTGAATGTACTGTTAAAGCCTGGAAATCAAATGTTGTCAGGGCTTCGAGAAAAACTTTCGTCCCACGTTACTTTCGTCCTCGCTCTCCCCTATGTAATTGTTTGGCTCATAAAAAAAAAAAAAGCACAAAAATACTGCAATATGCTTGCAGTCACTGTATTTAAGAAACATGCTAAATGATCATAGTTGTTTATTTGAAAACAATGCTAAAGTTAATGAAGTTAATCTCCATTAAAAAATGTGTTTCTAAAAATGTGACGATATTGTGAGGATATTACTAAATGTGAATGTGAGGATATTACTAAAATGTGAGGACAAAAGCAGCCTCCAAAATGAGATATAAATTTACAGTTATAAAATTCCATATGGGCGACGCAGTGGCGCAGTGGGTAGTGCAGTCGCCTCACATCAAGAAGGTCGCTGGTTTGAGCCTCGGCTGGGTCAGTTGGCATTTCTGTGTGGAGTTTGCATGTTCTCCCCGTGTTCGTGTGGGTTTCCTCCGGGTGCTTCGGTTTCCCCCACAAGTCCAAAGACATGCGCTATAGGTGAATTGGGTAAGCTAAATGGTCCGTAGTGTGTAAATGACAGTGTATGGGTGTTTCCCAGTGATGGGTTGCAGCTGAAAGGGCATCCACTGCGTAAAACATATGCTGGATCTTTTTTTATCTGCAAACAATACGAATATTACAAACACAAACAATGTTGAGTTTAAGGCTCGATCATCATGCATGCTCAATTTTGGTCGTCAATCTGGCAACTTGCATGTGCGTCAAGTCTGAGGTGGGGGAGCAGGGAAATATACCCTATCCCATATTTTGAATGTTCATTACCATATCTGAATTTCAGCTCTTCCTCAGCACTTACAGAGAAATTAATACCAACAGTAACAAGGACATCAGGTTTACTTTATTAATTCAAACCAGAGTCTTTAACCAATGTAGATTTGCTTTTGCAGCACAGAAAACAGCATCTTCTTGAGACAGAAACCCTTCAGGTGTCAGCTACAACTAGTGTTTAAGGCAGTTAATATAGATCATAGACTGGGATTATGCAAATTTGTTATAAAGTATATAGGTTTGTGAAGGAAGTAAGACTGGAATAACTACTGACTTGATTGAAGAAGTTTAGAATCAGTTATTTCCTTTGAAAGACAACAACTCTATTTATTGTGCATGTTGATTATTCCTGAACTTTTATATAAGACTAGCCATTATTCTATTCTTCAGCGTAAGACCCTTCAAAAATCATACTAGCATGCTGATTTGGTATTCAAGCAAGATTTCTTATTACTAGTGTTGAAAAGAGTTTGTCAAAATTGTGATTATGTTTAGAATCAGCTTGAGATATACAGTAACTTGACATATACAAAACAGGTTGTAATACAGTGTAGAATCCATCAAAGGCAAAAAAAAAAAAAAAAAAGATCATCCTGAAATTTGTTTACAATGTGTCCAAATAAAACTTGCCAAGATACTAGCAATCTAATTTCATTCTTATAAAGTGCTTTTAAAAAGGGCTCAGTGCATACAGTGTGCCTCAGCTCTTGGCCAAGCTCTCAATATCAAGCAATGACAAGCAATGATCAAGAAAAAGGGGCAGAAAAAATCCCAAATACCGATGAAAATGAGCAAAACTGCCTGTGCTTCTCACCTATTATACCCCACGTACAGACTGGAGGCTCATTAGATTTAATGCGTAAATGATTGTGGAAGGATTTCCCATGTGGCACGGCAGGTCTTAATGAGACAGAGAGAGCGAGAAATCATGTGAAAATGCCACCGTGGTTTGCTTCATCTGAATGCCACAAACAGCTACAGTATGAAGATCTGTGCTTTTCCTTGAGATGAACGAGGCGTGCAAAGAATACTTTTCTTCTGCACATTTTACTGCTATAATTGCCTGCCAGATAAGACCGCAGTAGTCCATGGACTGCCTGTAGGCTGTTCTTTCTGCACAAAACAATTAATACATACATGAAATCAATAAAAAAAGTGAAAAGATCCAATCGTATTGGCCTACTTATAGCATACTTCAGGAAGTAAGCCTGGTATCAGTCCACTTGAACAAAGTTGTATAAGAAGTTTGAACAATTGTAATAATTTGATGTCAATAAGCATTTACATACATTCTTAACCTGATTATGCATCAGGTGACAAGCTAAGAATGTACATGATAATAATGTACATATAAATGTGTTAACTGTTTAAGCATAAATTGATTGTCAAATGTTTCCCCTTATGCGGGAACAACAGCAACTCTGTACAGGCCACATAACATCACAGAGCGGAGTCAGCTGAGGCACACAGTGTGCAGAAGTCACCATCTTTCTGCAGAATCAGTAGTTACAGGCCTCCAACTTTGGTCCATCAGATGAGATAAACAGTGCGTAGAGAGCTTCATGTAATGGGTTTCCATGGCTGAGCAGCTGCATCCAACCTCACAACACCAAGTACAATGCAAATTGTCAGATCCAGTAGTGTAAAAGCACACTGTCACTCTAGAGCAGTGGAGACGTGTTCTCTGGAGTGACAAATCACGCTTCTCTGTCTGACTATCTGATGGATGAGTGTAAGTTAGTGTAGGGTGTAGGGTTGTGTTTCAGAGATTGGGCTAGGCTTCATAGTTCCAATGAAAGGAACTCTTAATTCTTCTACATATGAAGACATTTGGGACCATTTCATGCTCCCAACTGTGTAGGAACAATTTGGGGATGACCCCTTCCTGTTGCAACGTGACTAAGCACCAGTGTACAAAGCAAAGTCCATAAAGACCATAATGTATGAGTGAGTTTGGAGTGGTGGAACCTGAATGGCCTGCACGAAGTCCTGACCTCAACCCAACTGAACACCTTTGGGATGAATTAGAGCAGAGACTGTGAGTGCCTGACCTCACAAATGCACTTCTAGAAGAATGGTCAAAATAAATATGTCTAACATTCCTAAGCCTTGTGGAAGGTCTTTCTAGAAGAGTTGAAGCTGTTATAGTTGCAAAGGGACAGCCAACTCTATATTTAATCCTACGGACAAAGTTGGGATGTCATCAAAGTTCATGTGCATGTAAAAACAGATACCACAAAACATTTGGCAATATAAGGTATATTAATGCTATATTAATTCTATTAAAGCTGATAGGTGAATTTTCAGCAGTCATTATTCCAAAAATTTCTTCTTAATATTAAATCTTAAAAACAAGTGTTGCTGCTTTTGATATATGATCAATAGACATTTTTTTTTAATCGATCAACAAATAAAAAAAAAAAAATAACATTTATTTTGTTAACACTTTACTTGAAGGGTGTTCATAAGACCTTTGTAATCATGACAAAACACGTCATGAATATGAATTATTTATGCTTATGACAACTATGACAATTAAGATGTCATTCACTCAGTTATGTCATTTTAAATGCAAATATGACAGTTTGAGATGTCCTTATGACAGCTTGGCAAACAAATAATCATAACCTGTCTTTGTCATGACTACTTGACATTACCAAGACAACATTACTTCATAAACCAGTACTTCATTTACAGTCATAAACCTGTCATAGAGCGGCACGGTGGCTCAGTGGTTAGCACTGTCACCTCACATCAAGAAGGTTGCTGGTTCAAGTCCCGGCTGGGCCAGTTAAAATTTCAGTGTGGAGTTTGCATGTTCTCACCGTGTTGGCGTGGGTTTCTCATGTCATGTCATGATTATAAAGGTGTCATGACAGTCTTATGAATGCCCCTTCAAGTAAAGTGCAAGTAAAGAAATCTTCTATAGACCATTTCAATGTGGTGATGTCATTGGCCCATGAACATTTCCTGCTTGTTATCAAACTATTTCATAACTGTAACAAGAGGCAATTCAATCACAACTTGATGTTAAAACAGCTCTCATAAGATTATTTATCAATATGTGGCTCTTTTTGGATTCTCTGAAGATATAGAAATTAAAAATATAAAACAGGAAATAGGTCAGGACCATTGTTTTTGTTTACATCCCTCAAAATGGTCTATAATAACATAATAAGTGTTTTTACTGTTACTTTGGAATTTTTAATAGATCCTTGATAAAATATTTTTGCTTATTAATTTTATTTGGTTTTCATTTGCATGTTTTTTTTTTTATTTACACCTTGATCATTTTCTTATATTAAGTAAAAAAAAAAATCTTTTTATTTCCTTATCAGTCTATTTTCCTCTCCATTTTATTATTGAGTGAGTCTACTATATATAAAGACAAGCAGCTCTCACACAGCGCCATCATCTCTCGTGTCAGAGAAGGACATGTGACTGACAGCATGCATGAACACTGCCATCAGCTTCAACATGGTAAACCTGCAGTGTCCAACAACCAGACACACACACACACTCGACAGTCAGAGCTGCTGTCATGTGTGTGTGAACATGTTCTCAGTGCTGCCTGGCTGTGGCTCAGCCTGTTAGACAGAAATGTCACCATGCTGGCTCAAATCACCTGTCTGAATAATGAAACATGCTATTTTCTATCTCTGCGGATGTTCAAGGGAAAGACAGATGGTGAAATTAATCAGTAATAAACTCAACGATGAGCAGTACTCCCAGAATTATTACAGCGAGCGTTCCTGATGAATAGCGGCTTATTATACATTCCGCACCGCGCACCAACAATTCAAATATTTCACCGTGGTTTTCTCACACCATTAAGCTGAGGTGTTTTCAGCGGGTGCGAGGGGTCTATCGTAAAACTAATCAGACATTTTCATGTGGGTTTTTCTCTCAATTGATCCTTGGCATGGATATAATAGCATATAATGTAAAATATGGGGCAGTTTTTTGAGACGGCAATGAATGTGCTGACACGTACACGTTTTTATGTGACTCGGAAGGATTAAACATAACAGCATGAGCGCAAGCAAATTATGCTAATATTCAATTTAACCCTGAAGTTTGGCCTGTACTGTACAAATCAAGGGGAATGGGTTTGATGGTTTTGTAACATGCATTTTCAGTATTTCACCAATCCAGTCTCAATGGAAAAACATCGCGCTGTCGCCTCACTGCAAGAAGGTTGCTGGTTTGAGTCCCGGCTGAGCCAGCTGGCATTTCTGTGTGGAGTTTGCATGTTCTCCCCGTGTTTGCATGGGTTTCTTCCAGACGCTGCAGTTTCGCCCACAGTCTAAAGACATGCGCTATAGGTGAATTGGGTAAACAAAATTAGCCATAGTGTATGAATGCGTGTGTGAGTGCGAGAATGTATGGGTGTTTCCCAGTACTGGGTTGCGGCTGGAAGGGCATCCGCTGCGTAAAACATATGCTGGAATAGTTAGCGGTTCATTCATTGGACATCTATTAGATGTCTTTTAAACAGACAAACTTGTTTGGACTTGACATGGAATGGTGATTGAGTGAGACCTGAATGCCTAAATAAGTCCTGGGATATTTTGCTATTGATCATGCCATAAAAAACAGCATATGAAAACTCTGTAGCATCTCATTGAGCTTTAGTTAGACTTTAGCCATACACATTGATATTATGTTCATATTTCTCAACATTTTGGTACGGATGAGGACTTGAAACTATTATAATTACTATGAAATAACCCTCTGCTGCAGTAAAAAAAATATATTATTAGTAGTCTACATCATGAAATTACATGTTTTTTGGCTTTTGCAGAAGTACAATACAGTGCTTGGGACAATTTCTTAAAAAAGCGCATGGCATGGCATTTTGAATACCCGAGAAGACAATCTTCGTAAAATGATACAGTACTCTGGAATTCTCATTTGTTTCTCAGAATAAAAGTAGTAAATTAAATAAGTATTAATGCTTGCTGTAAAAAAAAAAAAAGACAAAAAAAAGACAAATGAATAAGTGATATTGCACATCGTAGACTATACATAAATAATATAAAATAATAGACACATAATGGCCAACCGAAGAGAGATGATATGGTTGATGATAATGCATGGTTATGCATATTGAACATGACTGGTCACAGAACAAGACATTATATATAATATATAAAAACTTTCAATGCAGATTACCATACAATTTAATTTTTAATGCTTATAATATGTTTATTATATTAATTAATTTATTCATTTATATTTAATTATTTATTTATTTTATATTTATTTATTTCATTTTATATTTCTTTCTTTCTTTCTTTCTTTATTTATCACCATTCAAGTCCTGTGTTTATTCTACTATAGTTGTTATACTATGCAAATACTATACTATACTATACATGCAAACTCCTCACAGAAACGCCAACTGACCCAGCCGGGGCTCGAACCAGGGACCTTCTTTCTGTGAGGCGACAGTGCTAACCACTGAGCCCCCACGCCGCCAGAATTGCTTTTATTATTTAAATCAATTTATTTAAGAAAAAAAAAAAAAAAAAAAAAACGGTCGCAGCTTCCGGTTCATACAGACTTTAAAAATCTACTTAAAATGCTGTAATCCAAAACATCCTAAAATGTTTATTTGGTGACATTAATTTCATTTTGAATGCATACAGTATGGAAACATAAGCTTACTATGGATGTTCAGCAAAAAAAGCATTTATTGACTGTTATAAAAGCATGCTGAGCAATGGAAAGTCTCTGTAATTAATGATAACCACAGACTTCATTTCAGTCATAAATCGAAAAGTGCTTTTCTTAAAACCCATTAGAAAATCCCAAGAGGACTCTTGGTGAATTAGGCTCGCAGGTTGTCCGACAAATGGATGTCATGACTTTCAAAACAGCTTTCAAAATCCTACAAGACCATAAATCCCCCAAATACTCAACACAACAGCTGAATGGACTGAATTTTTTGTGATTCGTCAATTAAATGAAATCAATCCAAAAAAGGTGGTATGGCTGATAAGGCTGATAATACAAGGGTTTGATAAGGCTGAGATTTCGTTAGCAGATGATGAGGATGTTCACATGCCACAAATGCCTGTTGAGATTCAATTATGTGCTAATGTTTGAGGTTGAACTCGTGTGTCATTCATCCATTATCCTGTGAAACGTACATCTGGTTTGGTCAGCGAGCTTCCACTTCTGATCTTTTTAATCATTGCAGTCAGTATTTTGTCATATTTCATTTTTTTGAGACTGTTCACCTGGACATTCTATAAAAATTAATAGCATTCCTAAGATTCATTCATTCATTAATTTTCCTTCACCTTAGTACCTAATTTATCACGGGTCGCCACAGCCGAATGAACCACAAACTATTCCAGCATATGTTTTACACAGCGGATGCCCTTCCAGCTGCAACCCAGTACTGGGAAACACCCATACACTCATTTACACACGCACTCTAACACTACAGCCAATTTAGTTCATTAAATTTACTTACAGTGCATGTCTTTGGATTGTAGGGGAAACCGGAGCAAACCCACGCGAACACGGGGAGAACATGCAAACTCCACACAGAAATGCCAACTGGTCCTGCCGGGACTCGAACCAGCAACCTTCTTGCTGTGAGGCCACAGTGCTAACCACTGAGCCACCATGCCGCCAGTATTCCTAACAGTCCAATGATAAATTTAAAATGAATGAATGAATGAACGAAACAGTATTTTGTAGTAGGAAAAATTTCTGTCATATTTTCTATGATATAGGCATAGAGAATTATTATTCATTTCTCATTATTATTCATTTCCCATTCTCATTATTCATTTCTGAAATGTATTTGATATTAATGTCTTAAATGTCTTGGGGGGAAATATTGGGTAGTTAGTTTTTATTAATCGTTGCAGTCCATATTTTGTCATATGTCAGGTTTTTTTTAGATTGTTCACTTGGTTATTCTAAAAAATAAAATATTAGTATTCTTGACAGTCTAATGAGAAATTGAAATTTTTTTTAAATAAAAATAAAACCTCAGTATTTGACTTTTCTACTGAAAATACCTTCTATCATATTTTGTATGACAGGCATGTTTTTCATATCTGAAATGTGTTTGATATAAATGTCTTGGAGATTTTTTTTCTTTCTTTCTTTCTTAAATATCGGGTAATTGCTTTTTATTATTATTATTACTATATTTCTTAGCTTATTGTTAATAATTGTTTTTGTAACATGGCGACAGAGTTGAGGATCCACGTGCAGCTTTATTTAACAGAGAATGGTCAGGCAGGCAATGGTCAACAGGTACAAACTGAGGCACAGACAATCCAAAGAGCGTGGTCAAAAGCAGGTAAGAGATCAGTGCAGGCGGCAAACAGGTTAAACAATAAATGGGTCAAAAACACAGGAAGGCTAGACAAGAAATAACACTTCGAAGTGCTTACAGAAAACAAGACTCAGCAATGTGTGTGTTTAAGAGGTGAATATATAATCCAGATAATCAGCCCATGAGTTACCAGCTGTGTGTGTGTGTGTGTGTGTGTGTGTGTGTGTGTGTGTGTGTGTGTGCGTCAGTGTCAGGATGACTGTCAGCTGTGCAGGAGTGATGAGCAATGACTTCTGGGATTTGTAGTTCATATAGTGGCATAATTGTAGTCCGGGTGATAATGCATGTTTTCCAGCGATCTAGGTTTTGCAGATCGCTGGAAAACATGCATTATCACCCGGACTACAATTCTGACCGTGACAGTTTTAATTAATTATTAATATTTATTATTATTATTTAATATGGTTTGATCACTTTGCAGGGAGAAAAACCTAAAGCATAGAAGAAAAATTAAATTAAATTAAAGATTTTACAAGAAAAGGTTAGTTCGGGCTGTAAAAAATTCTAGTTTTTTATATATAGTAATTTAATAAATCACAAAAAATATATATAGCTTGATTAGTTACATCAGATACATTCAAATTATGTTGTGTACTTTTTTTATACTGCATTTAACTTAATAGTTATAGCACAATATTTAATAGGCTCAGTGGTTAGCACTGTCGCCTCACAGCAAGAAGGAGTCCCAGCTGGGTCAGTTGGCATTTCTGTGTGGAGTTTGCATGTTCTCCCCGTGTTGCCGTGGGTTTCCTCCGGGTGCTCCGGTTTCCCCCACAGTCCAAAGACATGCGCCATAGGTGAATTGATTAAACTAAACTGACCGTAGTGTATGTATGTGAATGTGAGTGTATGGGTGTTTCCCAGCACTGGGTTTAAAACATATGCTGGATAAGTTGGTGGTTCATTCCGCTGTGGTGACCCCTGATGAATAAAGAAACTAAGTCGAAGGAAAATGAATGAATGAATATATTATAAAACCAACAGGAGTACTTTCTTTATCAAGGACATTCTGATTTGAAGTCAGTTGCCTCATTAGTGGTGTTTGCTTTGGCGATGAGCAATGCAAGAATACAAAAAAAAAAAAAGTCTAATCCTGAGTATTAAACCATTTATCCTGTGGAGATCAAATCATAGAAATTATGGACTATAAATATGGATACAAAAATTACTAGAGAGATATATATTTATACAACAGTTCTGTCTGGTTCTTGAATCTGATTGGCTGATAGCCGTGAGATATTAAAGTAATATCAGCACTCCAGCCTCTTCACCCTTGTGTATTACTCCGCCCACATAAGTGGCAAGCAGAGGACTACAGTTTGACAAATATTGCAGCTGTTGGACAACATAATGTACTTTTGAGGCTTTTTTAGGCAAGAATGTAGTTGTTTACACACACACACACACACACACATGTTTGTTTTTGTGAAAAGTGGGTACATTACATAGGTTTCCATTGATTTTACACAGCACTAACCGTATTTTGTATTGGCCTAACCTCACCCTACCCCTAAACCCAACCATCACAGGTAACAGTGTACAGCTTTACTCTCTGATTAAACTCATTCTGTGTGATTTATAAGCTTTTTGAGAAATGAGGACATCAGCTGTGTCCTCATATTTCACCTCCTTTTTGTAATACCTGTGTCATACCTATGTCATTATACAGATTTGTGTCCTGACATGTCACAAAAACATGTACACGCACACACACCCACTAGGGTTGCACGATACTGGAATTCAGTACCAATCGGAATTGGCCGTGAAGCTCATCAGTTCACCGAACCCACTGCTGTTTATTGAGTGTAACCACAGATACAGGGACACTGGAGAGTTTTAAAGCCACGATTGATCAGCAGATCGCTCGTATGTCAGCTTATAGACAAACCAGCTGATCGACGTGACTTTGAAACACTCCAGTGTCCCTGTATTTGTGGTTACACTCAGTAAACCGTGGTGAGTTCGGTGAACTGATGACCTTCACAGCCAATCACAGTCATTTCTGTTGAGCACGTGAACACAACGGCAAATCAGCTGTTTAGGAACGTACTCAGTAGCGCTCAAATGTTAGCGGGAAATGGACATTTTTAAAACTTTAGTATCGATTGGTACCAAATTCCAGTATCGTGACAACCCTAACACACAAACACACACACACACATGCACACACACACTAAATAAATAAATAAATAAATGAATGAATGATATATACACAACATACAGGTTGACATGAGAGTGCGTAAATAATGTAAATTTTCTCGATTTTTAGGGGTCAACTACTCCATAAAATTGCCTATTATAGTTGTTGTTTTTGCTTTTCTCAACATGTCTGCTGCCGAGAGAATTCAATTCAATTCAATTCATCTTTATTTCTATAGCGCTTTTACAATGTAGATTGTGTCAAAGCAGCTTCACATAGAAGATTATAGTGAATTG
>CAIGQV010016192.1:3149460-3160803 GCA_903798115.1 Danio jaintianensis
ACTATTCATGTGATATTGCATTTACACAACAGTTCGACGGCATAATCGTGTATATAAAAAAGAAAATCAAACACGGAGAGTCTCAAAAATCCTTTTGTAAGAGGAACTACTTTCTTACGCCATTAATTCACATCTGCAGCTGACGTCAGAACAGCAGAAACTGTTGCTACTTCACAAACGTCACTTTAGAGCTAATGTAGTATTTGAATGATTCTCTAGCATAATATCTAAAGTGATGACAAAACATCACAATAATTAACCCCGAAAAAGCCAAAGCAAAGCAAACACTACCAGATTACTATGATATAAATACACCACTAAAAAATATAAAAGAGAGAGATCGACTTAGAATGTCACTTACCTGTTCTGTAATGATTTGATCAGCTGTGGTTTGAAATGTATGCTGAGTTTTTCTCCCCTAAGACTTATTATGCGGTCTCTGTCGCCATCTTGTGGTGGAACGTCAACCGTTTCTGGTCTGCTCAGTATGACGTGCGCTGAATCTATGAAACTATGAATATTTAAAATAGGCACTATCTTTATAAATAAACTGCATAGGTGCAATATAAACAACTACATTCTACATAAATATTTAAATGTGATATGAAACATTTGATATTGTTTTTCATTTGTTTTAATAATAAATAACAGAGTTGACCATTTTGTGCTTTAGCCAAGATTCTAACCTCATGTCTAAAACAGAATTTGATGTATTTTCATTATATTACTGTTTCTAAGATTTTAATGAGAGGTTTAAGGAAATATCACAAAAACTAAAAATTAGACTTAATTACTTAACAATAAATGAAGCTGAATGTAAGATTGAATGTAAGGTGGAGACTATCAAAATAGTTACAGAGAGTTTTTAAGTTAGCAATTTCAAGACAAAATGACATTAAAAATATATATATTTTTTAGAGATGAATTGATATAATTTCTAACAGTTATTGTAAACAAAATAGATGCATTAAGGAACCTGTTGTGTTTTGAATAAAAAATAAAACCGTTCCTCTTTCAGGTTGTGATCAGTATTCTGCAATATAGCATGTCTTGCTAATTAAATTGGATTTTCCCTACTAATCTCTAAAAATAAAATAAAGTGACTGGATTTATGATCTAAAAAGTGTTTTTCAGTTCCTTTTCATGCTTAAAATGTTAATATTAAATGTTGCTGTGAGGCTTTGGTGAGATTTATCAGAGGTAAACAGATACGGGCCCTCAAGCTACACGCAGACATGTTGTGAGATGTGTTCGTTCATATTCTGAAACTATTACATGCTGCAGATTCATACAAGATATTTCCACTTTAGAGCTTGCATTCTTTGCTTTCTGATACAGCCATAATAGTATTTAATTCTGCAGTTTTACTTTGCATTATTTAGGAGAAATGTTTTCCATCCGGTTTTTTTGCTCTAAATGTGGGAGTTTTGTTTTGGCACAAAAGAATGTATGCAGAATAAACAAGCGCTAAATGGAGGAAATTGCTTTGTAGACTCCTTAATGACGCTTGTACTCTTCCTCCCCCTCTTCAGAATATTTTGGTCACAGATAAGCATGTAAATCGCTGGAGATGCACACCCGCCGACTGCCGCCCTTTGATGTTTACAAGCCCTTCTCAAACCTGCTTAAAATGCTCAAAACTGAAAAGCCAGAAAACAGATGTAATAGAATCTTCCTGTTGCTGGAAGGAAATTGTCAACAGGAATGATACGGTTCTCCACGGCTGGCTAATAAGGACAAGAAGAGGTGACTTAAAGGCAGTAAGACGTCTATCTTAATATGTTTGCTTGCTCTACTTTAGTTTCTTGCTGACATTAATGAGGGGAAGAAGTATCGTCCATTACAATGGCCAGATTGTTTTGAGCCAAAGATCCATTCATTAAAATCCGGGAATAAGGACATGGCTGCAAAGTATATTGTACAAGAGCATCTAAACAGCAGCATACACTGAAAAAAAGTGTTTGTCTGTAAATTTCACGTTGAATTCAAATAATGGAGCTTAACGTTAGTTTAGGTGGACACATCTGTCAGTCAACTGTGTACCAATCCGGTTCTGACATCTGTCTATTTAAATGTCTCTCTTCAGCGATTGGCTAGTTGCTAATTCTAGCTCCCTCCACCATCCCCAACTCCTCCTAGGTCATTTCTGTAATCAGTTCAAAGTATTAGCCAAGTACATGATAATCAGTCTCATGTCTCTGGCATTCACATTAACATTTACATTTACAATCAAAAATGTTTATGAACGCTTTTTGGGTTCTATTCTGTTGCCCCCATGTGGGTTTGACTTGCTGCATGCCTGCATCGACAGGCATGTGGAGTTTTGCCCAAAGCAGAATCATCCCCCCAAAACGAACTGTGAGCTTACAATATCTATATATTTGATGAAAGTGATCCTAACTGAACTATTTTGAAGTACTATTGAAGTTCTAATATTCAATTCCAGCTTATTTGCATAGTGCTTTTCACACTAATTATTGTTCGAATGCAGCTTTACTAAAGGTGTCTATTATTGCATTACAGTTAAAATCAGAATGTTACTGTGAACAGTATACAGTATATATGCAGTTAGTGCTTATTCACAGAATGTGTCTTGCTTCTAAAAACGTAAGATGCAGAGCTCAAGAATGGGTTTAAAAAAAACATGATGTAATAATAATAATAATAATAATACCTTACGTTTATATAGCGCTTTTCTGGACACTCAAAGCGCTATACACATTTTTTGAGGGGAATCTCCTCATCCACCACCAGTGTGCAGCATCCACCTGGATGATGCGACGACAGCCATATTGCGCCAGACCACACACCAGCAGATTGGTGGAGAGGGGACAGAGTGATGAAGTCAATTATAACATGGGGATGATTAGGAGGCCATGATGGACAGAGGCCAGTGGGCAAATTTGGCCAGGATACTGGGGTTAAACCCCTACACTTTTTCGAAGGACATCCTGGGATTTTTAATGACTACAGAGAGTCAAGACCTAGGTTTAACGTCTCATCTGAAAGACGGCGCTCACTGAGCAGTATATTGAGTCCCCATCAATATACTGGGGCGTTAGGACCCACACAGACCACAGGTTGAGCGCCCCCTGCTGGTCTTACTAACACCACTTCCAGCCACCATGTAACACTACCATATAACTCAGGCTATCCAGACCATGCCACAATAAATGCCTATTCCGCCATGATAAAATGGTAAATAAAACAGTTGTCATGCCAACTTTCTACTAAAAACTGAAGCTCGCAACAGTTGCTCCACCTCCGAGGTCTTTTGATTGGTACACTGCTTTTAGACCTGACAGTGATAGTGCTGCAAAGATCTTTCAACTTGACACAGTGTCTAAAAAAACACGCCGCTTACGTGCGCGGTGCTTCAAAAGACACGTGACGTGAGCGTAAAGATCAAAATGATAGATTTTTCTTTTATGTCAAAAATCAATACAATATTAAGTAAATACCATGCTACATAAAGATATTTGGTAAATTTCCTACTGTAAATATCAAATCTCAATTGTAATGTGGATTGCTGTGTGCTTAATTTAGACAGTTTTAAAGGTGATTTTCTCAATATTTAGATTTTTTTTAATCCTTAGATTCCCAATTATTAAACTTTTGTATCTCAAATATTGTCTATCCTAACAAAGTATGCGTCAATGCAAAGCTTATTTATTTTTATTTAGCTCTCAGATAATGTATAAATCTCAATTTCCAAAAATGGATGTTTATCTCTGGTTTTGTAGTCCAAGGTCACTACTTAATTGAGTTAAAAAAGCACTCATTGTTCAGCTAATTGATTTGAATATTCATCTAAAAAGAATGCAAGGCAATAAAAATGCATTCAAGTTTAATGACTAAGAATATTCTGCAACATAGGCTCATTCTGAAAACGTAGCCCTATATACATTTATGGAGATCGCAAATTATGTAGCCAGAAGTACGTATAGCTGCATTTCGTCTTTAAAATGAACGCTACGGGGCGGTACGACACTGTTCCTTTTCACGCTTACCAGCTGACCGCTTACCTCCGTATGGACGACTTTCCTGCTGTTACCAGTTTGTCCAATAGCTCGCCATGTACGTCGGCAGACTTGAGACGCAGAGAGGAGTTCACCACGACAACGGGGTTACATGGTGAGAATGTGGTAAAATCTGAAAACGTGGTAAAAATCAGGCGAGGGCTTTTCTTTTTCTGGATTGCTTTTTAAAACTGTCGGTTGGTTTAGGGAAGTGGGTGAGCGGGTAAATCTGTGCTTTTGAAAACACAATTGGTTGGGTTTAAGTAAGGAGAACAGCTGGCACAAATGGCACTCGCGAGATGAATTTGAGATCTGAAAAAGCGTACACAGTGGCCTCTGGTGGATTCGGGAAAACAAAAACTGCAAAAAGATGTACCTCCTGGGACATATTTGGTGCTCTCCAGAAATGTATATAGGGGTACATTTTCAGAATGAGCCTGGGTTGATATTCTGAGTGCCTAGTATTCTTTCTATACAAGTATATAATTTCCATAATAAGTATCCTTTTATAACCAATATGCAAAAGTGTACTTCTTCACAAGGGTATATTTAGAAATCCACTGCATCTGATTGGATGCTACCTTACAGAACTTACTTTTTTTTTCTGTGAGCACCATCACATCAGCAAAGCATCTGCTTTAAATGCTGTCAGCTGAGATCTCTTTATCTCTGTTTCTCTAATGCTCTTTTTGATGATGCATCTCCTATTGACTGCTTGCACACGCTTGGATTATAAATCTCCCAAGGTTTCCTCAAACCCTTATATTTTTTCCTCCTTCACATCAGTATTCACAATAAGCTTCTTATCTGCCATGTTCCCCATCATTCCCCCCCGATACTTTGACTCTTTCTAGTTAAAGTTCATCATGACTTCAAATGAGGTCCATCTGTCACTCTTAGCCACCCGGTGGCCTTTGCTCTCGCTGTGCCCAATGGAGGGTCTCAGAGGGGGTGGGTCAGACCTCTGTAACCCCGCCTCCTATCGGGACTGCAGATGACTGACAGCCGGTTCACAGCCCTGCCACTAAAAAAGTCAGTCAGAACCACGACACAAACCTGCAATGTCAACCGAAACTCTACACTGGAGGAACAGATCACTACAGCTGAAAGTGTTTACTGGAGAGTAAATAGAAATGGCTTCTATCCTGACAGCTTGATCAGTGCAGCTTTATTTGGCCTTTGCCTTTTCTGTGACACTGAATGTGGACGTTGTCAACAAAAAGATTTTAGGTTAAAATGTTAAATGGTTCCATGACGAAGCTTTACCATCTATTGAGTATTTCCATTTCACAAAAGGTTATTTAGAGTACTAAAATGGTCTTCACTCTAAGAATAAAAAGTAGTTATTTTTTAAGAACTGTCCACTTAAAGGTTCTGTGTAAAATCAAAAATGGCTCTTCAATTTCAATTCATCTTTATTTCCATAGCGTTTTTACAATGTAGATTGTGTCAAAGCAGCTTCACATAGAAGTTCTAGTAAATTGAAACTGCGTCAGTCCCGTTTTCAGAGTTCAGTTTAGTTCAGTTCAGTGTAGTTTCAATTTCACTGCTGAAAGTCCAAACACTGAAGAGCAAATCCATCGATGCGCAGCTCCACAAGTCCCAAACCAAGCAAGCCAGTGGCGACAGTGGTGAGGAACAAACTTCACCAATTGACGAAAGTGAAGGGAAACTTTTTTTGAGAAAAACCAGGCTCAGTTGGGCACGACCATTTCTCCTCTGGCCAAACTTCTTGTTCTCTTCCATTGCATAACTAAAAACACCGTTTGTAACCTTCACTCTTAAAAATAAAGTTTCTAAAAGGGTGTTTTCACAATGATGCCATAGAAGAACCATTTTATCCACCAGGAAACCTTTCAGAAATTGAACATTTGTTTTTATAAATAAACGTTTGTTGAATATGTAAGATCTGCCACTCATTAAAAAAAGTTCCATGGGTTTTTTTTTCTTCTTTTTTTCGCAGTAACGCTATAGAAGAGCCATTTTGGCAACTCAAAAAACATTCAGTGTATGGCTGTCAAAATAAAGATCGCTTTTTTTCCTTACCATGAAGAACAGGTAACACGCTATGATAATGGTCCATTAGTTAATGTTAATTAATGTGTTTACTAACATGAACAAACTATTAGTAATACATTTATTATGGTATTCATTCATGCTTGTTAATGTTAGTTAACATTATTTAAGTTAAATAACGTTAGTAGTTCATGTTAACTCAGTGCATTAACTAATGTTAACAAGCACAACTTTGGATTTTAATAATGCATTTGTTAATGTTGAACTATGATTAATAAATGCTTTACTAGATTATTCATACTTAGTTAATGTTTTATGAAAACAACTTATGTTTAAATGTTAACAATTAAAAAAATAAAAAATAAAAAAAATTCTCACTATAAAAGAACCTCTTTTGGAATGAAAAGATACCATGGATGTTAAAGGTTCCTCATGGAACCATCAATGCTTATTTATTTTTTAGACAACAACATATATTACGAGTGACGTAATTGATAAAAGCTGCATTGACGATTCTAAATAATAAGTGAAACCTTCCTTAAAATAATTTGAAATCTTTTTCAATAGCTGACAAAACTGTAGGGTGCATTTATAATAAGCACAACACAACAATGCGTTGGTTTGGAAGCTAAAAGTTCTCTACTCTTTTTTTTCAAACCACATTTATAATGACACCCACAACTAAGTGTGCTAATAATAAACAATCCTATTGTGTGCTATTATTGATGCCAATATAGGTAGTTGTCTAGTATAGCTTTCATAATTGGCGTGAACTGGGTCAAGTTAAAAGATATTTTACAAAAATAATAAACTCTTCAAAAGTTACACTACTTGAGGAATCAAAGCCAACATTTCCTCTTTTTTATTAACTTATTTATTCACTTTGGATGAATTATTCTTTTAATACTAAGCAGTCTCCAACTGTAACTCTCTACGAGTAATAGTAAAGCAAACACAACTAATAAGCCCTATTAAAATGCATAGTATGTGTATGAATAATTTTGAAACCTCAGCAATAAAAAGTGTACCTCGTTAATCACTAATAAATAGATTTATAGTTGTAGCTATTAGCGACTTCAGCGAAGTTATTAAAAACCTCATGACAACCACTCCTAATATTTAAATAATGAAACCAGAACAACAGTAAGGGCTCATTAATTCTTAAAGAAATGCTAGCATTCATTTATTAAATTATTTATTTATCTTTCATTAGTCTCGGTCTTGCTGATATCTGCTATTTTGACACTCACGGAGCACTGCTGCGATGAAACGGGAAGCCCCAATGCATGTGCCTGTTTTTTTTCGGCCTTGCTATTGACTCCCCACAGAGACTGGAAGAGAGGAGCGAGGCCTGCCCAGACAGCTAATGTTATTAGTCTCATTACAGCACCCCGGGAGCTCTGAGGCAGGGGGCGGCCGCCTGACGTGCTGTTTATTTCCGATAACATCCTCGCAACTACACTGCTCCAATTACGTCCCTCATAATGAGCAAGATTATGTCTCTCTCGGCAGCCCCGTGTCATTCAGAGCGGGAAGCGGTCGGGATTTAGACAGGAACAATCAAGAACCACTGTTGGAAAACATGGCTGTACAGTTGAGTTTCCTATAATATGTTTTCTTCTGGAGAAAGTCTTATTTGTTTTATTTCGGTTAGAATATAAGCTGTTTTTTTTTTTTTATTCATTTAAAACCATTTTAAGGTCAATATTATTAGCCCCCTTAAGCAATTTTTTTTGCAGAGCTAGGCCTGGACTGGTATAGGATTCTGACGGTATGATAACCTTGAATGCAAATATCAGAGTTTCACGGTATCACTGTAATTACTTCTCTAAAATAAGTTATTTTTAAATGTTTGGGTAAAAAACAACAACTTTTTTTCCCCCATTGTACACAATACTGCACTGTTCAGGTCAATAGCATGCTTGTCATACATGCACAATGAAAAATGTACATGAAACATTTATTGAAACATTCATTAATTTTCCTTCGGCTTAGTCCAGTTATTAATCAGGGGTCGCCACAGCGGAATGAACTGCCAACTTACCCAGTATATGTTTTTACACAGCGGATGCCCTTCCAGCTGCAACCCAGTACTGGGATACATCCATATACACTTATTCACACACATACACTATGGCCAATTTAGTTTATTCAATTCACCTATAGCGCATGTCTTTGGACTGTGGGGGAAACCGGAGCACCCGGAGGAAACTCCACACAGAAATGCCAACTGACCCAGACAGGACTCGAACCAGCGACCTTCTTGCTGTGAGGCGACAGTAACCACTGAGCCACTGTGTTGCCCGTGGAGGGATTCACTCATGGAAATTTATTCATTCATTTTCCTTCGGCTTAGTCCCTTTAGTCATCAGGGGTCGCCACAGCGGAATGAACCCCCAACTTATCCAGCATATGTTTTACGCAGCGGATGCCCTTCCAGCTGCAACTCAATACTGGGAAACACCCATACACTACGGCCAATTTAGTTTATTCAGTTCACCTGTAGCTTTTGATGTGGCTGCTGGAGATACTGTTGCCCTAAATAAATAAAATAGTCTTTAACAACATGTAAAAAAAACAACCTTACATATACCTTAGGAATAGTATAACAGAAAATGTTAGCAGCTTTAAAAGTGTGACTTCCAAACCAAAGGTAAACCTTGAAACCTGTTATCGTCCCAAGAACATTCCATTGTTATACAATGACTTAATTACCCTAACTTGTCTAGTTAACCTAGTTAATCCTTCAAACTGCACTTTAAGCTGAATACTAGTATCTTGAAAAATAACTAGTAAAGTATTATGTACTGTCATCATGGCAAAAATAAAAGAAATCAGTTATTAGAAATGAGTTATTAAAACTATTATGTTTATAAACGTGTTGGAAAAAATCTTCTTCGTTAAATTGAAGTTGGGGAAAAATATAAAGGATTAAAAATTTAATTCTGACTTCAACTGTATTTTGATGTGAATATAAATATTATTGTGGCAGGCGTGATGTCTCATTGTTCAGGTACAGATCACTCCTTTTTTCAGGAATGAAACAAGTTATACTAATTTCAAGAAACTCTTGATAGCACAAGCCATGACATTTTTTTTTTTTTTTCATCACGCAATAGTGGTGTCGGTAATTAACTTTCTGAGAAAAGGATTTGAAAAGTTTCTCTATTAAACTTGTCGGCATTTTATGACTTCTCCTTTGAACACAGTTAAAGCCGTAACGCTGAGATAATTCTCCACTTCCCAGCAATTCGCCAGTCCTCTAGAAAGAGAACAGAAATATATATTTTTTTTAAAAATGAAAACGGCACACACTTGTTCCGACTCCAATTACATTCTCTGATATCAGTCTGGAAGTACATAGCGCTAATTAAAACAGTATGGTTAACCAACACCCCGGGCCATTCAGTCCTGCAACACTTTGAAATCACTTTCCTTATTGCGGTGCCAATCTCTTATGAGAATGGGGCTCAAGTTTATTTGAAAGTCTAATGCAATACTCGCTGGCTGAACCTTTCCAAAATGAAGTGCCTACAATAATTTCAGCAATTCCCAAAATGCATATATGGGTCCAAAAAAGACTGAGGCGTCAATTTTTTTTCAAACGCAGAGGTCTTCTCTTCATACACTTTGGGGATTGCTTAATTAAGGTGTCTTGTATTATGTAAAGTAGTTATTTTCAGATTGAGTTTGTTATAATTTAGATTGAAATGAGTCACAAAACAACTTGAATTCCTTTGTTGAAAAATAAACTGGACACACTTCAAGCTTAAAAGCCAATGTTATATGAACATGTTATCTTTACCACCAATATAGATAAACCATTTTCATGACATCTTCCTCACTTCAGCTTCTCATCAGATTTCCTGCCCAATCAATTGCATTCCAGAATCTGAATTAGTGTCTCGCTTAGTTTAAAAGATACTCAGGGTCACTACTTAGGGACTGTTTACATGAATGTTTTTTTGCCTGTTCGTTTACATGACAAGTGTTTTTTGGGACAGAAACACTTAAATCTGAAGATTGTCATGTCCTTATAAACACCTGTTGTCATGCCCTTATAAACACCTGAAAATGGGAGTCTTTGAAATTTATGATGTTAGTATTTGTTTAGGCAGGTGTAGAACAGGCAAGCGTGAACAAGCACACAACAATGGTGGAGTACGTAGTAGTGTTGTTGTTGCTGAAGTGTTTGCTAATGCTTCATCAACAAAGTGTGAATTTATTTAACATTACAAATAGGGTTGTTACGATTTCAATGCTAGTATCGGAAATACCTGTCAATACCTCAAAAAAAATCGGGCATCGGTATCGATGAGTATTTGAAACCATAAACTGATCATTTTTTTAAGGAGAGATTTAGTAATTCCCACTAGCTTTGATTAACACTGCAATCCCAGGGTGCAATCTAATGGGTAATTTAATAAATGTTTAAAATAATTCTGGTTAACTTCTAGTGGAAGCTGTATCCATTCTAGCAACAATCCAACAGATGACACATTGTCACTTGCAGTTACTGTTTAGCAACAAGGTGACAGTGCCAAATACTGGTCTGGCATAAGTAATACCAAATTTTGGGCCAGTTTTGTGGATGTATAAATGCAGATTGTTTTGAAAATGTTGATGTGTAAATGTAAAAAAAAAATTATCAAACGCAACAGAATACTTTTCGTTTTTTGGCTATATAGTTGCCATCAAAACGTAGCTTTGGTTTGTCTAAAGGATGTCAAAACTGACCCGTCAGAAAAGTAATGGAGACAAAACAAGAAAAAAGAGACGTTGGCATAAACATTGTGTTGGCCTGTGTTTGCGTGCACTATCGAATGAACTTTAAAAGGCAAAAGTAAATAGTATCACTCTCAGAAATAAAGGTACGAAATCTGTCACTAGGGCGGTACCCTTCAAAAGGAACATTTTGTTCCTAACAGGTCCTTAAAGGTAGATATTGATATCTAAAAAGTACAAATGTGTACCTCACAGTACCTTAAAGTAGGGATGCACCGATACCAGTATTGGGTATCGGGTCGATACTTGGTTAAAATACTCATACTCGTATCGTACATGAAATGCCGATACCACGCACCGATACCACTCAACAGTATTTCACTACGTGGATGTGATTTGTTGTCCTACCTGACTTCAGTGTCTTAATGTATTAATGTATGATATATTAATAGCTTAGTCCTTATAAACAATGCGTTTATAAAATACATTATTAACGAATCTATAGGCTACTGAAGAATAAACCGAATATTTTTTAAGAAGTGTAGTGTGGCCAAGTATGGTGTCCCATACTTGGAATTTGTGC
>CAIGQV010016192.1:3175176-3189170 GCA_903798115.1 Danio jaintianensis
GTTTGGTTTTTTTTTTTTTCTTTTTTTTTTTCTTTTTAAGTCTCTCTAGGTGACAAAAAAAATCTCCATACTTCCTCGGTTGATTGATTACATAAAAAATTGCAGGCATATTTTTGTTAGTTTCCTAATTATATTTAATATGCAAATTGTGCATTCTTTCAATAAATGTGTTCAAATGTGCATATATTTGTAACACAAAAGTGATATATATATATATATATACACACACAGTGGTGTGAAAAAGTGTCTACCCCCTTACTGATTTCTTATTTTTTGCACGTTTGTCACACTTTAATGTTTCGGATCATCAAACTAATAACTAATAAACCTTATGCAGAATTTATATGAAGGTTTTTATTACTAAAAGAAAACTAAATACAAAACTACATAGCCCTGCGTGAAAAATTGTTTGCCTTAGTGTTTGACTAGTTTTGCATTATCTACAAATTGCAAAAACATGAAACAGTGGAGAACCTTCCCAGGAGTGGCCGGCCAACCAAAATTACTCCAAGAGTGAAGCAACAACCCATCTAAGAGGTAACAACAACAACAACAACAACAACAACAACAAAACACAACAACATCCAAAGAACTGCAGACCTCACTTGCCTTAGTTAAGGTGAGTGTTCATGACTCCACCATAAGAAAGAGGCTTCGTTAATAAATGAGGGAATTTCATTTTAGGGGGGAACTTTCCCTTTAAAACTTTTTTTGTTGTTGTTGTTTTTTTTGTTTTCTTTCCATTAGGCTAAAAAATAAATAAATGAAAACACTTTTTGAAAAGCCAAAATGTCAAATAAGTGCACAGCAGTTTTGTGGGAGGAACTGCACAAAACTAAATGTTTATTAATTGATAATCTGACTATTAAATCACAATTTTCTGAAAGAAATGGAAGTTTTTGTTTTACTGTCTCTACTATTCATTTCAGATACATCTACAGTGATTTGTATAGGAAGAAGTATTTTGAGAATTTGCAAAAAAATGAACTTATTTCCAATGGGATTATGTAGCATAAAAAGCTGTCTGCAATTAATCTTGCTTTTAGAGCTGTGCATAAACACTACAACAACAACAATATCTTAACATTAAAATAGTTTAGATTACTACAGGAAAAAAACAACACTTACAAGAGTTAACGAACAAAAAAAACATCTGCCTGTCACAAAACATTTGAAATGACACCAACCATTAAAATAATATTTATCAGAGCAGGATTGAATTGCAGGATCCCATGCGAACGAACAAATCTAATTGACAAACATTGTACAAATAATAATAAAAAAAAGGATATTGATGATCTAAAATGTACATTCAATATACAACAATATATTGACTAATAAATTAGTCAATATATTGTTTGGATATCAACTTAATTTAGAAAGCTTAATTAGTATAGTCAACTTAATTGAGAAAATAAACCAATATATGTGTTTCATTACTATTATTTTTTACTAATATAATTTTAGTATTCTGCATATGTTTTTAAAAACAGCAACACATTTTTAATCCATTGTTATTTGTTGTTCTAGTTGTTGATTTTATTTTTCAGAAAGAATGTACTACAGTAAGGTTTTTGTTGTATGTTGGTAAGATTTAAGGTTATTTTGAGTTCAGGACGAGTATTGCAGACATACCTTGTGTGGAGCTGAGAGCTGCGGGACAGATGATTGCGAAAAGTAAACTCTTCAACCAAAAGGAACCTCTCAGGACAATGTTCCAGCTTCAGGTCAGAAGTGTAAAGTTCACACTCTCGGTCACGTTCCTGAACTGCCAGATGGGACGAACATCTGAGAGTGCTGTTGATCTGAAGTGCAACACTAAATATGGCAGGTGTAAACAGTATCCAATGCATCAGTCACTCCAACTATCACTCAAAAGTTTGGAGTACTTGCATGTGCGATATATATTAGCAATGTCCATCTTCTACTGACATTTTTTCTAATTTCAGAAACTATTTCAATTGGATGCACATCAGGATATTGGAACAAATGACAATCTTAACTTTCCTACCATTTCATGCAACTTTAAACAGCCACAATAGTCTTTGTAGCAGGTGGAGTGAGTCTGGTGGCATGAGTGTTAACGAGCATCACCTGTGTGCCACACCAGTCTCAAGTCCCACAGAGGAGTAATGAGAGTTGAAGATGGGAGAGGACAAGGTCTGGGTCATTTATCTTGTGCTGCGTCCCAGTTCGCATACTACTAGGCCCTAAAAGTATGTACTTTTTTGTGAAGGAAAAGTACATACTTTTGAGTGTGTAACAGAAGAGTACACAAACTTTGAGACATACTACTTCCTCGTTAACAGATCATTATGTCGCTTAGTTATGTACCCTGTCAGTCATCTCAAAACATCATTCACTTTTCTTTTCTATTTAATTACCTAGATTATTGGAGATGCAGCAGCAGGTTAATCTGCCATTCGCAAGAAATCTCCTCAGGAATTTGGATAATTATGTATTTAGAAGTTAATGTCCAAACATATCTTGATATAAATTCACATTGTTGCTTCAGATGAAATATAACACGGAAAACATTATTTAAATATTTTCCAGTTGGCTAGATATTAATTAAAAGTCATTGCAACAACTTTACCAAAGCCTCTCTACTTGTTGGTTGGTCTCGCACGTCCGCCATGTTTGTAGTTTATTTACACTTTTTACCTGAGTTTGTAATTCACGTCCAACAAGCAATGTATTGGGGGCAATATTAGCGGTTAGAGTATGGACGGTTCTACACTTTGAATTTTTACCAGAAATAGTAGAGCATTTCATAATAAAAGTTTATTAAATGTTTGCTGGTTCTCACCTTCTTCCGTTCATGGGTGAATTTGAATTTCGTAACTTCATATTAGCTTTCAATGGCCAAAGAAGCCAGACACCAGCCAATCAGATGGCCATTTTGAAGTGTTTAACATTTTGTGTCCTTTATACTCCAATATTTAGACATTTTTTAGCACTTACTCCACTCATGTCATAATTTATTTAAAAATGACAAATATTCCAAATGGTTGCATACATCTACTTATGTTTACAGGCTCATTCAGCTAATGTACCCCTATATACATTTCTGGAGAGCGCCAAATACATCCCAGGAGGTGTGTACGCTTTTTTAGATTTCAAATTTCTCTCGCGAGTGCCATTTGTGCCTGCTGTTCTCGTGTAAATCCGCCAGAGGCCGTTGTTGACTGACTAACTGACTGACCGATTGACTGACCCACCCTCCTCCTTTCCTAAACCCAACCAATAGTGTTTTCAAAAGCACTGATTGACCAGCACACCCACTTCCCTAAACCCAACCGACAATTTTAAAAAACAATCCAGAAAAAAAGCCCTCGCCTGATTTTTACCACGTTTTCAGATTTTACCACATTCTCACCCTATTATTTACTTGTTTATTTAATTTTTGGCTTCTGTTTTTGTCTTACCCACTTTCTGGAACTGTTCTTCGCCGGACTCAAACCCCGTCGTCATGGTCAGCTCTTCTCTGAGTCTCAAGTCCGCTGACGTACATGGAGAGCTACTGGACAAACTGGTAACAGTGGGAAAGCCGTCCATATGGAGGTAAGTGGTCAGCTGGTAAGTGTGAAAAGGAACGGCGTCATACATACGTACTTCTGGCTACATAATTCGCGATATCCAGAAATTTATATTGGGCTACGTTTTCAGAATGAGCCTATATTGCAAGTTTATGTGCATTTTATGAAGCTGCTGGATAGAAACATCAAGATGGACATACATTTTTACAAAATTCACATTAAAATGTTATTTATTAATTTTCTGTCTGCAAAAAAAAAATAATAACAAAAAAAGATAATAACCTTAGTGTTTGGCTAGTTTTGCATTATCTATAAATAGCAAAAACATGGAACGGTGGAGAACCTTCCCAGGAGTGGCTGACTGACCAAAATTACCCCAAGAGCACAGCGACAACTAATTTAAGAGGTAAAAAAAAAAAAACATCCAAAGAACTGCAGGCGTCACTTGCCTCAGTTAAGGTGAGCATTCATGACTCCACCATAACAAAGAGGTTGTGTGAATAAATTAGGGAATTTTATTTTTGGGTGACCTGTCCCTTTAAAGTTATCTTTGCATATACATTTGAAGTCAGAATTATTAGCCATTTTATTTTTGCCATAATGACTACACAATATTTAACTAGATATTTTTCAAGATACTAGTATTCAGCTTAAAGTGACATTTAAAGGCTTAACTAGGCAAGTTAGGGTAATTAAGCAATTCATTGTATAACAGTTTGTTCTTTAGACAATTAAAAAATATATTGCTTAAGAGGGCTGATAATACTGACCTTAAAATGGATTTTTTTTTTTTTATTCTAGTCGAAATAAAACAAATAAGACTTTCTCCAGAAGAAAAAAATGTTATAGGAAATACTGCGAAAAATTCCTTGCTTTGTTAATCGTAGTTTTGGGAGAAAAAATAAAAAATAAAAATCACAGGAGGGCTATTAATTGTGACTTCAACCAGGGGCGGATTTAACCAATAAGCAAAGTAAGCGGCCGCTTAGGGAAATCTGGGGGCCCCCAATAAATACCTAGAAGTATAAATTATACATATAACATCGTTTTCTATCATATTTTCTATGGTGAGGGTCTAACAAATTAAATTTTAACGTAATTATAACATCTACACAAATTTGTCTTACACCCCAAATCATGGAGCAGTCCAGCAGTCAAGTCAGGTAAAGTTGTGAATTCATTTCAAGAAAACAAATCATTTAAAATGTAGAGATTTCATTAAGATAAACCATGGAAAAGGAGATTCAGTGATATAAGAAAAAAAACAGCACAATAAATAAATGAAAAAAAAGGTAAAAATCTACAAATGGTTTCATTTTAGGACTGTTGGGCCCCATGACTGGAACTGCTTAGGGCCCCCTAATCACTAAATCCACCCCTGACTTCAACTGTATGTGCTTCTAAATACTTTCAATGTTCTCAATTTTTATTGACAAAAAAATTGTGTGTATTTCTATGCAAACCAAGCAGTCATCATGCCACAAGACAGACATAATCACAGCCAATCAGAAGAGAGGTCTTTCTGCAGCCTCACTAGTACTACCACATCTGACTCACAGTTTGAAATCACGATTAAAAAAAGGACTATTTTAATGCTATTCAAAATACATAATGAGAAAAGGTTCTAAGCTGTAGATTAATCCAATTATTTGTTCACATTTTTGGCACTTCTTTCTGCTTTCCTTGAAGTTATTTGCAAGGTCTGAGCTAAACTATCCCTTGCCATTTTTTATTTCACAAAATGTCATTCAAAATTATCTTAGAACTCAGATTATTACATTTTGATATTATACTGAGCACATAAGCAGCTACCTGAGAAAATAATTAAGCTGTCAGCCAAGACTTTGAAGAAACCATTCCAAAAATAAAATCCCGTCATTCATCTTATATCAGTTCTTTTTTTTTTTATCATGAGTCACTGTTACTGGCATGTTCTGTTATACATTCCTAGAGCAACTGTTTTCTCTCAAATTCAGTAAAATGCTCTTTAGAGTAAAATCACAGCACTAACCATTCATTGTTTTTTTCTATATACAATCTTACACAATGTAGTCCTTATGAAAATTGTCCACCATTTTATTACATTGGAAGCTTAGTAATGTAACATGATTATTGTTTTAACCATAGTTTTAGCGCAAGTACCAGTTAAACTAATATGTAGCAAAAGCATGGCATTTTGTGGTTGCCAGGGTTTAAATAAAATGTGCTATTATTATTATTATTATTATTATTATTCATTCATTCAAATTCTTTTCGGCTTAGTCACTTTATTAATCAGGGGTCACCACAGCGGAATGAACCACCAACTTATCCAGCATATGTTTTACGCAGCGGATGCCCTTCCAGCTGCAACCCATTACTGGGAAACACACATACACTACAGACAATTTAGCCTACCCAATTCATCTATAGCGCATGTGTTTGGACTTGTCGGGAAAACCAGAGGACCCGGTGGAAACCCAAGCGAACACGGGGAGAACATGCAAACTCCACACAGAAATGCCAACTGACCCAGCTGAGGCACGAACCAGCGACCTTCTTGCTGTGAGGCGACAGTGCTGCCCACTTCGCCACTGCACCGCCCATTATTATTATTAACAACAATAATATATTATTTCTTATACATTATATTATTTCAAACTACTAAAGTGTCAATAAAAGTCACTTTGTTAAACTGTAGAGTTGAATTTTCAACATCAAAAGTCGACAGAGCAGAGATCAACATCCCATAATGCAATTCACATCCGTGAATGAACGGAAAACGTGTGAATCACAAGATACGCATATTAAGTTACACAAGATATGTTAATTAAAATATATTTTTACAGTGTACTTCTAAGATGCATACTTCAAATTGCACTCAAATGTCCAATGAAGGGCAGCACGGTGGCGCAGTGGGTAGCACAATCGCCTCACAGCAAGAAGGTCGCTGGTTCGAGCCCCGGCTGGGTCAGTTGGCATTTCTGTGTGGAGTTTGCATGTTCTCCCCGTGTTTGCGTGGGTTTCCTCCGGGTGCTCCAGTTTCCCCCACAGTCCAAAGACATGCGCTATAGGTGAATTGGGTAAGCTAAATTGTCCGTAGTATATGTGTGTGAATGAGTGTGTGTGGATGTTTCCCAGTGATGGGTTGCAGCTTGAAGGGCATTCGCTGTGTAAAACATATGCTGGATAAGTTGGCGGTTCATTCCGCTGTGGTGACCCCAGATTAATAAAGGGACTACGCCGAAGGAAAATGAATGAATGAATGTCCAATGAAATTAAAATAACGTTTGTTATTTTAGATGTTAGTATCAGTATGTTAGCCTTTAAGGATATCTATAAGTTAGTGTGGTACAAAACAGTGACACGTTTAGAAGATATAAAACCGATCTAAACATGTAAAGCATTTAGTTTGTGACTTCAGCCTAAATGGATCTACGTTTTTTTTTTTCACGTCACCTCATCTTGACCAATCAAATGCTCTAGTATCTGACATGCCCCGCCCCCTTTAAGACGCTTGACATTTGTTTTCCATTTGATGCACTTGAGCTCAAACACTCTCACTGGCAGAGCTGTGATAAAACAAAATGCTATTGGCTGTTTTTTTTTTTTTTTAAGGGAGGAGCTACTCTATGTCCCACCTTCTCTTTGTTCTTCAGTTGAGATTACGTCAAACATCGAATAAAAACAGCACTTTATGGGACCTTTAAGTATACTTGACTGTATATTTTGACATACTTAAAAGTTTAACTACATATTCTAAGTAGTGTTGGCTTGTAGTTGTCTTTGCTCTTTTCATTCAGTGACCTATTATTTTCCCCCACATAATATTACATACTTCCCCCAAGTCTAATCTGCATTGTTTGTCTCAAGATGAGTAATTTGTTTTTCTATTTTATAAAAAAGCTACTTAAAAAAATAATAACAACAGAACTTCATGTCCTGGTGAAAAAAAACAACTAATCTTGCAGCCAGAATAATTGTCAGTAAACTTCAAATTTGTTAATGAATAGTTTACTTGAAGTGTGCTGTTTTGGAACAACTCATTTTTTGCTAGATATATTTTAAATGAACACAACTTTTAGTGTATGTTTATGTGCTAAATTGAAACAAGTTCAAGTATACTCTATGTATATTCCTGTTTAAGTCACTTATATGATTGATTAAGTGATTTATTTATTAATAGGAACAAGCAATTTACCATAATTATTCTCTGTGTGGGGCGGCGCGGTGGCGCAGTGGGTAGCGCTGTCGCCTAACAGCAAGAAGGTCACTGGTTCAAGCCTCGGCTGGGTCAGTTGGCATTTCTGTGTGGAGTTTGCATGTTCTCCCCGTGTTCACGTGGGTTTCCTCCGGGTGCTCCGGTTTCCCCCACAAGTCCAAAAACATGCGCTACAGATGAATTGGGTAAGCTAAATTGTATGTAGTATATGGGTGTTTCCCAGTGATGGGTTGCAGCTGGAAGGGCATCCGCTGCGTAAAACATATGCTGGATAAGTTGGTGGTTCATTCCGCTGTAGCAACCCCAGATTAATAAAGGGACTAAGCCGAAAAGAAAATGAATGAATTCTGTGTGTGTGTGTGTGTGTGTGTGTGTGTGCGTGCGTGCGTGCGTGCGTGTGTGTGTGTGTGTGTGTGTGTGTGCGTGTGTGTGTGTTCACTATACAATATAAAGAGTCCAAATTCTGAGTATGGGACATTATTTCACTGTAAAAAATTCTGAGTTCCACAACATTTTTTTTTTGTGTTGTCCACATATGATCATGTCTTTCCTTCCTCCCTCCTTCTTTCACAAACTAATTATTCATTACAAGCATAACAACATTAAACTACTAGTATACTCCTAAGTTCACTTGATGGGATATGTAGTCCAGTTTGGAGGCAGATGTGTAGTTTGGGTGACAGTGAGTGTTCTCCAGTGATCTTAAAGGGCTGGATTGCTGGTGATCAAGTACAGTCGTGGCCAAAAGAATTCCATAAATATTGGAAATTGGAAAAGTTGCTGCTTAAGTTTTTATAATAGCAATTTGCATATACTCCAGAATGTTATGAAGAGTGATCAGATGCATTGCATAGTCCTTCTTTGCCATGAAAATTAACTTAATCCTGAAAAAACTTTCCACTGGATTTCATTGCTGTCATTAAAAGACCTGCTGAGATCATTTCAGTAATCGTCTTGTTAACTCAGGTGAGAATGTTGATGAGCACAAGGCTGGAGATCATTATGTCAGGCTGATTGGGTTAGAATGGCAGACTTGACATGTTAAAAGGAGGGTGATGCTTGAAATCATTGTTCTTCCATTGTTAATCATGGTGACCTGTAAAGAAACGCGTGCAGCCATCATTGCGTTGCATAAAAATGGCTTCACAGGAAAGGATATTGTGGCTACTAAGATTGCAACTAAATCAACAATTTATAGAATCATCAAAAACTTCAAGGAAAGAGGTTCAGTTCTTGTTAAGAAGGCTTCAGGGCGTCCAAGAAAGTCCAGCAAGCGCCAGAATCGTCTCCTAAAAAAGATTCAGCTGCGGGATCGGAGTGCCACCAGTGCAGAGCTTGCTCAGGAATGGCAGCAGGCAGGTGTGAGCGCATCTGCACGCACAGTGAGGCGAAGACTTTTGAAAGATGGCCTGGTGTCAAGAAGGGCAGCAAAGGAGCCACTTCTCTCCAAAAAAAACTTCAGGGACAGATTGATCTTCTGCAAAAAAGTATGGCGAATGGACTGCTGAGGACTGGGGCAAAGTCATATTCTCCGATGAAGCCCCTTTCCGATTGTTTGTGGCATCTGGAAAAAGGCTTGTCCGAAGAAGAAAAGGTGAGCACTACTATCAGTCCTGTGTCATGCCAACAGTAAAGCATCCTGAGAGCATTCATGTGTGGGGTTGCTTCTCATCCAAGGGAGTGGGCTCACTCACAATTTTGCCCAAAAATGCAGCCATGAATAAAGAATGGTACCAAAACACCGTCCAACAGCAACTTCTTCCAACAATCCAACAACAGTTAGGTGAAGAACAATGCATTTTCCAGCACGATGGAGCACCGTGCCATAAGGCAAAAGTGATATCTAAGTGGCTCGGGGACCAAAACGTTGAAATTTTGGGTCCATGGCCTGGAAACTCCCCAGAACTTAATCCCATTGAGAACTTGTGGTCAATCCTCAAGAGGCGGGTGGACAAACAAAAACCCACTAATTCTGACAAACTCCAAGAAGTGATTATGAAAGAATGGGTTGCTATCAGTCAGGATTTGGCCCAGAAGTTGATTGAGAGCATGCCCAGTCGAATTGCAGAGGTCCTGAAAAAGAAGTGCCAACACTGCAAATACTGACTCTTTGCATAAATGTCATGTAATTGTCGATAAAAGCCTTTGAAACATATGAAGTGCTTGTAATTATATTTCAGTACATCACAGAAACAACTGAAACAAAGATCTAAAAGCAGTTTAGCAGCAAACTTTGTGAAAACTAATATTTGTGTCATTCTCAAAACTTTTGGCCACGACTGTATACTGAAATATATAACTCAACGTTACTTAACTCTTTCTCTGCCAGCATTCATATATATATAGGCGACACAGTGGCTCAGAGGCTAGCACTATTGCCTCACAGCATGAAGGTCGCTGGTTCGAGTCCCGGCTGGGTCAGTTGGCATTTCTGTGTGGAGTTAGCATGTTCTCCCCATGTTGGCGTGGATTTTCTCTGGGTGCTCCGGTTTCCCCCACAGTCCAAAGACATGTAGTACAGGTGAACTGAATAAACTAAATTGGCCGTAGTGTACGTGTGAATGTAAGAGTGTATAGGTGTTTCCCAGTACTGGGTTGCAGCTGGAAGGGCATCTGCTGTGTAAAACATATGCTGGATAAGTTGGCGGTTCATTCCGCTGTGGCGACCCCTGATAAATAAAGGGACTAAGCCGAAGGAAAATGAATGAATGAATATATACATACAATAATTCTTCTTATTGTATGTTCTGCCCTACCACGACATGTAAAACAATGGACTATATTGCATTTCACTATAAATATTGCATTTTTAACAGAATAGTTATAGTTATGTTATAATACCATTATGCCATATGTACCAAATTGTCATTGGATTGAATACTCAACCCTAAAATGAACCCAATGAGGGATTTTTGGAGTAATCTACAAATCCCCATTCATAGACAATCCCCATCCAACAGGACAGAGCGTGAAATGATCAACAGAGAGAAATGTCAGAAAACACCCAAATGCAGATGTGTAAACTTGTTTCGTCATACAGCAAAACACAGGAATTGTTGCCAAAAGGTGCTTCAACTAGAGTTAAGGGTATGAATACTTATGCAATATCATTATAATGTAAACATTTGTCATGAATCTGGTCTATATGGCGTGTGGAGTGTAGATTGAAAGTTATTTAAAATATATTTAATTCAAGGGACTTAGTTTTGCCAGGGTTATGGTTATCCTGCAAAATTAGGCTCATTTGCTGGAAAAAAAGGGAAGTTGTGCATTTTTGGGGGGCTATAGCAAGAAGGTTGCTGGTTTGAGTCCCAGCTGAGCCAGGATTCCTTTCTGTGTGGAGTTTGCATGTTCTCCCCTGTGTTCGCGTGGGTTTCCTCCGGGTGATCCGGTTTCTCCCACAGTCAAAAGCCCCTTTCACACATACAGACCTTTCCAGAAAATTACCGGCAATTTTCCGGAAAGGGATCATGTGGGAACAGGCCCTTTTTGAAAATACCTGTAAATTCATTACAGCAATTTTCCGGAAAGAGAAGTTGCAACCTTACCGGTAATATGCCGGAATGCTGCTCTGTGTGAACGCAGAAGGAAAATTGCCAGAAAGAGCACGTTCACGATTAGAACGTGCTGACGTGAGACGTCTACTCCAGCCAATCAGAACATTCAGACGCATGCATATCCACGCTATTTATGAAAATAAAAGCCTTTATCGATAAAATGCTTATGATAAACCGCTGTTTACCTTCAAGCTCTGCTTCAGTTGCTTGACGCATGTACACGTGAAGCAGCCGGTGAGCGCCAGCACACACATATTATGTACATCTCGACATGCGAAAGTGTTCCTCCATACGTTTTCATCGAAGTTGTTCACAATACTTATCCATCCACAGAATTTGTAATGTAGTCAAATGTGTAAACATTTAGCTGCAGTTCGCGCTTCTGCCTTTGGATGTCTCTGGGACAAAGCAGCTGCATGAATGCTAAAGCTTTAAATAAAAGCGAAATCATCAACAAAAGCACGACCACTTCTATGTTTACAAATACAAGCGCAGCCGTGTAGAGGCCATTTATGGTTAATGATGTCAGAATTGATGTGTGAAATGGATGTGTGAATGGTCTTTTCCGGAAAAATTCCGGAACGTCCTTGCCTGTGTGAACAGCACTTTTTTTCATTTACAGGTAAAGTCATTCCGGTAATTTTCCGGATATTTACCGGTATTTCTGTGTGAAAGGGGCTAAAGACATATGCTGTAGGTCAATTGGATAAACTAAATTGGCCGTAGTGTATAAACGTGTGTTTGAATGTGAGAGTGCATGGGTGTTTCCCAGTACTGGGTTGCGGCTGGAAGGGCATCCGCTGCGTAAAACATGTGCCAAAATAGTTGGCGGTTCATTCCACTGTGGCGACCCCTGATAAATAAGGGACTAAGCCGAAGGAAAATGAATGAATGAACAAGTAACACAACTAGTTACTTTTCAGGAAGGTAACTCAATATTGTAATGCATTACTTTCAAAAGTAACTTTCATTATATTTGTTTTTCCTACTACTAAAGTCAATGTTTACCAGTTTTGAGCTTTTTTCAAAATATCTTCTTTTGTGTTCAACAGAAAGAAACTATAAAGGCTAGGAACCACTTGAGTGAGAGTAAATAGTGACTACATTTTCATTTTTGAATGATCTATCCCTTTAAGTCACTGCATGCACACACTGTATCATTACAGATAAATGCATATGGCCGGCGAGCACTCCTCTCATTTAAAATATTTCATATTTGATTTTACATTCAACTATGTGTCTTTTTTTTTTTTGGAAATCTCTATCTGTCTGGACAGCTGTGTTGGGGATGGGGAACTCTGGCTAATGTGAAGCATATACAGCCTGAAATGAGTCCCTGTGCACAGCTAAGAGAGTCTGACAGCTATTAGGATCAGCTTCATTACTACTGCAGAAGCTCCTCTGATGGCAATCACCATTCCAGAAGCTGTGTGTATGCTCAAAGATGTTGCCCTGGCTAAAAGTAATACTTGATCCCCAGAGCCGAAAACACATTTCAGACTCGATGTGTACAGGAAGGTGTTGGGTGGAGCTGCTAAGTGGCTAAATTATGTGTTTGCGAGCGTGCAAGAGAATGAGAGAGATGTGGAAATACTGTAACCGTCTCCACATCTGCCAGTCTATAATTACGCTTCTCTGTTTTGACAAACACATTGTTGTCTGTATTCATCCTCAAACAGACACTCAAACACACATTGTCTCCTTAAAGTGCTTTATGGAGCAGAATAATTCCGATGCGCGCTTACAGGGGAGCACTGCGGGAAAGGAATCTGACTCCAGGGGCCCGTATCATCCTCATTTGGTGAAATAAACACGAGTCTCTGAACTGACTGGAGCCCGAGTGCATTTATCGACAGAGTACAAGAAGGAGAGGAAGCTTAAAACTCTCGCTGTCTCCCTTGAGTCAAATATGATGTCTCGGACAGTGTTTCCCAACTCTCTTCCTGAAGGCACACCAACAGTACACATTTTCAACCTCTTCCTAATCAAACACACCTGAATCAACTCATCAGAACATTAGAAGAGACTCCAAAACCTGAAGTTAATGGGTCGGATAAGGGAGACATCCAAAATATGTACTGTTGGTGTGCCTCCAGGAACAGGGTTGGGAAACACTGGTCTAGGAGGATCATTCATTCATTCATTTTCCTTCGGCTTAGTCTCTATTTCAGAGGTCGCCACAGCGGAATAAACCCCCAACTTATCCAGCATATGTTTTACACAGCAGATGCCCTTCCAGCTGCAACCCAGTACTGGGAAACATCCATACACCTTAAAGTTTGGTATTGTAATTACTAATTGTTCTATAAAGTTTTCTCTCTGATCAGTGTTACGTGATGTGTTGAAATCAGGACGCTTGGTTTTGGATGGCAATTTGCAGGGTTGAACTTAGGCTTTTAGTGCTATCAGGCTAACGTTAGCATTTTCCAATATCTCCTATTGCACTTTAGTTTACATGTAAAATAAGCAGTTGTTACATATTTCACACTGCTGAACACACTCTCTGATCAGTGTTAGGTGATGTGTTGAAATCAGGACTCTTGATTTTGGATGGCAATTCGCAAGGTTGAAATTAGGCTTTCAGTGCTATTAGGCTAACATTAGCATTTTCCAGTATCTTTAGTTTACATGTGAAAGAAGCAGTTGTTACATATTTCACACTGCTGAACACACTCTCTGCTGAATGTTACATGATGT
>CAIGQV010016192.1:3189180-3237960 GCA_903798115.1 Danio jaintianensis
TGTGTTGAAATCAGGACGCTTGGTTTTGGATGGCAATTTGCAGGGTTAAACTTAGGCTTTCAGTGCTATCAAGCTAACATTAGCAATTTCCAGTATCTCCTATTGCACTTTAGTTTATGAGTGAAATAAGTAGTTTGTTACATATTTCACACTGCTGAACTGCACTTTTTTTTTGCAGTATTTGAACTGTTGTTTCCACTCTGGTGTATTATTATGTTATCAACCTTTTTTAAAAAAATCCACCACCGGAGATATTTCTGTCAAAGTGGGCATTTCTTGACCAAAATATCCTACAAAGTGAACCTTGAAGCTAGCAGTCAAAATATGGCTCTGGCTGTTTTTTTGGCCCCATGATTTGCACTGCAGCGAATGTTATGCCTGTCATTTGATCCCACCCCAGCAATAACGGCAGGTCAGCTCAAATCTACCACGTCTGAATCACGTCTTTCTCGCTTATCGGTAGAAGCACTTTAAATAAGAAGCATGCCGGGAAGGTTCCGGGATACGTTATCTTAATCTGAACATAACTCCAGCTTTGCCTGTCAGAAAGCAGGCCTTGTGTTAAGGCCCAGATATCTCATTTAGACCAGAAAGTGAGAAACCTCCCTAGCTTCCATTACGGAAGCCAGAACGGAAAAGAAAAATGAACAGCGACAAAAGGAAATGTTCCCAGCTCACCGTTGCTCTGCTAACTTGATAAAAAGTCTATTTAGTGCTTGTCAGACTGAGCCAGAGAAAGCGCGCGAGAGAGAAGTCTGGGTATATTTGTTGGGAAATAACTTTGGCCGGTGTATTCAGGAAAGGTTGTGATGTTTTGTAAGGGCTTGAAGGAAGAATTTATTCTGAGCTTCTAGTCTAAATTCATCTTCAGAGTATGTGGTTTGGCTGAGCATAAGGTCTCGCCGTCTGATGCAGTAGTTAATGAGGTGACATACCTAGCGGGTGGTAAAACGGTTGCTTGTGTAAATGATCTTTCATGTTGAAAGGTTAGGGTCCAACTCAGCACAAAAAGTCATATATAATGGCCATCTTCAAAGTGAAGGTGATGATGACATCCCAGGTATTTGATATGTGGAGGTCTTTTAAGCTAGGTTAAAACCGCTGGCTTAATATAAATGCTAAAATCAAAAAATACATTTCTGCAGTGAGTGAGTTGCTCGCATAAGCAACCCTTTTTTGCCATAATAGATCTCTAAACGCTTTCAAACAGTGGGCAGCAAAACTAGATTTTTTTGCATGTTGTGAAGAAGATTTGAGTAGTGCTTGTTGTCAATGCTGAATGTCAAAAAAGTCAAAAGAGCTTTATAATATTTCTGGCCCAACATACAGATCGCCTTCCTTTTTCTAAATACTCTTATAAGGCATGTATTAGTAATTGGAAAGGTAATAGCATACCTCTGCTCAACCAGATTTGTTATTTGCATTTGGTATAACTTGTGTCTGAAAATACAAACTGTTTAATGGAAGCAGAATTTTATAGGGGTTAGAATATTGTTATGAATGAGAACAACATTCAGTAAAGAAATTACATATATGATAAGAGAAGAATTCTGAATAGGCTCTAAAATATAAGGTAATTTTTAATGATAAGGCACGGTTATCCACATTGTGCAATCCCTATGTAGTTGGTAACACCACATGACATTTTTATAAATTGAAAAAGCAATATTTTTAAGGCTTCTCAGCAATAACAGAAGCATTTTACAAATAACCCCTGCTGTCATCAAAGTCCTCAGTTTGGTTGTGTAACTCAAGACTGTCAGCTGTGAGGTATGCACCATTGTGTTCTGCTCAAAAGAGGTTACGTCCCAGACGTCGGCTACTGAAGGTGACAAGGTCGTACGTCCTCATCGAGTGTGCTATTTGTGAGAGGGACACCTTCACAAATAGTTTAAATAAATGTTAAGTTTAAGATGTAAAATTTTAATTTTAGATTGTATCTGGACACTCCTGTTGTTCAACTGTACAGTAATTGTATTTTTAGATAAGTTGCAAAGATTGGTTTTTCATTTGATACTGAGAATTTAATTGTCATATATAAGGGATTTATAAAGCAGAAATAGTCCTCACTTTAGATTAGGCCACAAACCTGCATGACGTTGTGTTAATAAAGCATTATTGACATAAATTAACTATTACTATATGCCTGAATAGTAAATGTTAATTTGAACAGTTTATTAATCATTGATTTACTCATTCTGAATGATCTTACATTACTGATTGCACATTCTACCAGTAAGAGCAGAGTGTGAAGGTTTAATTAGCAGAGTAAAAGCACAGTTGTGCTTAAAATATTGCAATGCACACCACATCCAACAGGAGTAACCATGGACACGAGCTGTCTGAAAGGGATGTACGGATGCTAATCCCGATTGTATCCAAAAAAACAAAGCCACAGCTGCCCAACTCACTTCAGAATTCCTCAACTCTCAACCTCAACTCTCCTGTTTCCACCAAAACTGTTCGTCGGGAGCTCAACAGGGTCAATATACACGGCCGGGCTGCTATAGCCAAACCTTTAGTCAATCGTGCCAATGCCAAACGTTGGTTTCAGTGGTGCCAGAAGTGAAAATTTGGGGCTGTGGACAATGTGAAACATGTATTATTCTCTAATGAGTCCACCTTCACTGTCTTTCCCACATCCGGGAGAGTTGCGGTGTGGAGAAGCTCTAAAGAAGCGTACCACCGCCATGTGTAACCATGTGGCAGTGGGGCTAGGTGAGGGATTCCCATGCAGGGCCAGCACTAATGGGCCAAAGTTTTGCCTTTGACAAACTCTCAAGGGCCCCGTACTCACAGCCTGCTCTGGGCTGAATGGGCTGGCCAACACTTGGCTGTCATGGGATTAATGTAGGCTGTTCACTAGTGTGGGCTATGGTAACAGAGCTTGTAGTGAGTCTCCAGCTGTGGGCCATACATGGGCCAATCTGCATTGGAGCTGTTTAGATTTAATGTGGGCATGTTTGCTGGGACATGATTATGCACACGTGCAGCAAAGTCCATAAAGACATGGATGAGCAAGGTGTAGAGGATCTTGGCTGACCTGCAAAGAGTCCTGACCTCAACCCGATAGAACACCTTTGGAAAGAATTATTGTGGAAAGCCCTCCAAGAAGAGTTAAAGCTGTTGTAGCTGCAAATGGTGGGGCAACTCTATATTAAATCCTATAAACGTCAATGTCATTGGGGATGGGATGGCAAGTCCAGTCATGAAAAGCCATAGTCCAGCACATTTTCACTCCAACCCAAATCAAACACACCTAAACTAAGTATAAGTGTTACTAGAAAGCTAGCAATGGTGGAATTTTTACCAAGGTTGCATCAAAACTGCGGGATTTTAGATAACTTTAGGACTAGAGTTGGCCACCCCAATGTACAGAGTAGAAGTAGCTGCTCAAAAGAGCTTAAACAAACTCAGGTCTGTTCAGTTTTCCAATATTAGTTTGAATAAAGAACCTATTGTAAATTAGACCTTACATCATATACACTATGTGCTTTATCTTGTTAATGATTTTCTCTTGGACTCGTTATCTCGACACACCTTATTTTCCTCACCTCTGAGATGATTTTGTCTATCTAGTATCCCGGATTCCTGGCTGTCAAAGAGAGGTCTGAAGCTTACCCAGCAGGGGTTCACAGGCCCTAGTGCAATTCCATTACTCACCCGCACCGCAGCTTAAACCCACATTATCATCCATACCAGAGGGGTTTGGATAGACAGATGATTTGAGCCCCCCCCTTGCCCCTCCCCCCATCTCCTGTTCTCTCGCTTATCTCCTGAGGCACATTAACAGACACCCTGCTTCATTATAATAAACATTGTTTATTCAGTGTGTGCTCTTATCCAGAGTGTTCACTCTGAGACAAAAACAATATACGATCCAATGCTCACACTGGAGGAAACACACGTATATGAAGAATAACAACGAAGGAAATGCACATAACCAAATCTTGTGGCAGAGCCGATTGTGGTAGATCCATTCACAAAGGGTCTCATTACCTGTACTGTCTAGTCAATGAGCTGTGCTGGGTTTACAGGTGAAGAAAAAAATAAGGGAAAGAATATTGTTTGGAATAAGATCGACATTCAACAGGGAAATTAAATTGTAGATACGATTCTAGTATACTGTGTGTAACACGTCTCTAAAATATAAGGTATTTTTGACCTTTTTATGATAAGGCAATGCTATCCGATTTTTTTTTTATGTATCAAATCCATAAGGTAAGTTTTGTAGGACTACTAAACAATAGCACGTCCAAATTACAAATACCACCCCTGTCATCAAAGTTCTCAGTTTGGTGGTGTAACTCAAGACTATCAGCTGTAAATTCTGCACCATTGTGTTCTACTCAAAAACAGGTTTTGTTCTAGATCTGGGCAATATAATCCATACCAAACGTGCTATTAGCGACACTGACACCTTGTTTGCTCAAAAGAAGATGTTTTCTTGGATGAAAAACAAGATCTTTAATCATGAATAAATATAACGATGTCTTCGTCCCATTTTTTCCCTAAAGAAACGGTACCCTTTCATTTGTGCAGATCCACCAACATCAATTGATTTGAGCACTATCTTTAAAAGACAGATTCCTGGTATGTTGTGACATTTCTTCCATTATTGTAACAATCAATATGTCTCATGTTTTTTTTTTCCACTGCTGTAGTGCTCACTAATAGTCAAGAGTGGTCTGAACTGACAACGAGAGTATGCACAGCATGTGCAGATGATAAAGTGCTGGAATGGAGCAGTGAAAGATGCAGCAGAGGCCCCTGACCCCATATGCGGCTTTTTACTTGACCTTGTGCAGCATTAGCTATGTGCACCCCATCCACCGCCCCTTTTCACACTCAAACTCCACACGGCTTCAATCCTCACACCCCTCCTGAGCTATATTTGCACTGATGTGACCCCAAATGGTGTGCCTTGCAGAGGGACACTAGATGCTTTTCACATCTGCCTAGCACCCCCTGATGTGTCCTCCTGCACCACAGCAGAGTAATTTTGTCCATCCATTAGTGGGTTGTATGCAATTGAGGTTGCTGCTAAAATGTCTTCGGCACCTCCCAAAGTATTCGATAGAAAACTCTGTTGTTTGCTTGCACCACAAGAGAAGACTTGTTTCTCTGCTGTTGGCTTGAACGTGTGATGCTCTTTGAGAGTTGAACAAAACACTGTGCGTGTCCAAGGTTTGGTCTGAGGACCTCTTGGTGAGATAAGAAGACTGCATTATTACCCTCGAGATCAAGAGGTGTGATGATGATGTGAGGTTTGGGGGGTATCTTGCTTGAATCTGCAGGGACTGAGCTTCCCATATCTTTCTATTTCATCCCACAATCTTGCAGCTTGGACGGTAGGAAGCATGTCACATTCTTTAAACTTTTGTCACCTTCCATCACAAGGATGATTTCAAAGGTTCAGTGGCAGCAGAAAGACAGATGAAAGACAGATGAGTGCTCCACCACTCCTGGTTGCCAACAAAGCGAAGCATGAATTCCTCAATGCATATTAAGAGGAAACGGTTGTCTGAGTGGCTCCGAAATTGCAAGAGCAACATAAATTTGCTGAGACCCTTTTGTGTGTAGCGCTGCCAAGCCTCGCAGATCTTCCCGTTCCTTTTGAGTCCATTTGAGAAAATATTTTTAGCTTCAAGAAGAGCTGCATTGTGATGTCACGCTTTAAGCTTTTGGAGATAATCTCTCATCTCTCTGGGTTCTTGCTACAATGGGATTTTGATGATTCAAAATATGCTGGAAAAAACCTTTAGCTAACTGTAGTTAAACCAGCAATTCTTTGTACACATGTAAGTGAACACGATGCCAGATAGAAATGGACACAAAGGATTAGATCGGGATCTTAGGAACAAAAGGATTACGTTGCAGTGGATGTGGGTCACACACTGTTAAGAGTGAAAGCAACCAGTCGCTGGATTACCCAAATCCTCCGCTGAAGGTCAGTGTGAACAGGGGTCAATCCAAGGGTTATGCAGGGTTATGGAAGTCCATCTGCTTGTTCAGAAGCACAGCATACAGAGACCAGAGCATGCAGCTGTATGTTCTTTCTGCTTGTTACCCAATGTTTTTTTAAGGTCTTTGACCCTTAACACAAAAGGTGAGGGCAAAATGATTATGGTGAATTTTGTCAACGTGTTAACTAGATGGAAAGTGAGTCTCAAACTTCTGATCTCGATATTAAGAATATAGATTTGGTCTGGATCTTATTACTTCCACATGATCTTTATTGTTCTAGCAGCTTATACTCTTCTGCATGATGTTTTGTAACTTGTTTTGGCACGTTTCACATTACTTACAAATAATAAAACCAAGTTGCATGCAGTAAATATGCATAGAACTTTGTTTTAATGTTTTATTGTCTATGGTTATTGTCTATACACTCTTCATGTTGCGCCATTGGACAATTTTGTATTCTATCTTTCCCACATTTTCATTCATTCATTTTCCTTCGGCTTAGTCTTTACTTCAGGGATTACCACAGCGGAATGAACCGCCAACTAATCCAGCATATGTTTTAAGCAGGGGATGCCCTTCCAGCCACAACCTAGTACTGGGAAACACAAATACACTCTCTCATTCACACACACACATACACTACGGCCAATTTAGTTTACCCAATTCACCTATAGCACATGTCTTTGGACTGTGGGGGAAATCGGAGCACCCGGAAGAAACCCACGCGAACTTCCCACATTTTATACAGAATTATTCTATTTCAGTCCATTAAAGTAGACAACCTGGTTTTACCACTCAAAGTCTTTTTTTTTTTGGTCTGGGTCGCAGCCATGAGGGGAAGTGTGTCTTCCTTTGTTTAACCCATCTGTCTGGTTCTTGAGTGTTCTGCCATTAATCTATCATCAAAATTGCACATGCAGATAATGGTAGCTATCTTTGGACCTGCATACTAGCATGGCGTTCACAGTTTGCAGCATACAGCTGTATTTGTGAAACTACAGAGTATGCAACCACATGCCACATTGGAAATATTATGTGAGCCATTCCCTGTGATACGATGTTCAAAATATGCTATTTGCCAAATGTAAGGTATTATTCTTTTCAGCTGTCACTTGTGTATACAACTCGGTTAAATTCATTCATTCATTCATTCATTCATTCATTCATTCATTTTCATTCATTCATTCATTCATTCATTTTCATTCGGCTTAGACTCTGATTTATCAGAGGTCGCCACAGCGGAATGAACCCCCAACTATTCTGGGATATGTTTTACGCAGCGGATTAGAGATCTCCAGCCGCGGGACCCGACCAGATTTTTTGCTATGCAGGAATAAATTTCCGAATAAAACGTGGTATCGGTCGGTAACTCTGGTGTAATTTGAACTGGAGCGGGAGGTCTAGCAATATAGTCCCGAGTCGCGACATTATTTCAGAACAGCATATCTAGGATTTCCTCATTCTTATTGAGCACTGGTACAACCAGTGCTCACGACTGTTACACATGCTGAACGCATGGACCAGTGCTTTCTGCACGTGCTTTTTTTTTTCTTTTCACACAATCATCTGTGCGCGCACCATCTGCATAATGGCCCTCAGAGCGTTTACTAACATGGGAGAGCAAAGTGAAGATGCGCTGTCTTTCAGTTTGCATTAGAAAATGGTCAGTTTACTGTTAGGAAACCCACATCAGTCAAGTCTGATGTATGGGAGTCTTTTTCATGCATCATAGACGCAAATAAAAAAAATTACCCTTTGCGCTATGTGATAATACCTCAAAGTTTTACCCTTTAGCAGTCACAAGACTGGAACCTCAGGTTTAAGGCGGCATTCATGTCTCATCACAAAGGGACAAACAAAACTGACATTTAGCCTACAATCCTTGCACAACCTACAGTTTCACCTGTTATCTCTCTCTTTTGGTAGTACCCAATTTAAATGTGAGATTTTGGAAACCAGATCTAAAATTAGCAGGAACGGTCATGTAGAAAACAGTCGGGCAGCGGGTAAACAAAGACTGAATATACGGCGGGAGCGGTCAGGTGCGGAATAAAACCTTGCGGGAGCGGGAAAATTGAAAAAATGTGTCCCGCACAGACCTCTACAGCGGATGCTCATCCAGCCGCAACCCAATACTGGAAAATACCCATACACTCTCATACACTACAGCCAATTTAGTTTATTCAATTGACCTATAGCGCATGTCTTTGGATTGTGGGGGAAAACGGAGCACCTGGAGGAAACCCACGCCAACACGGGGAGAACATGCAAACTCCACACAGAAATTCCAACTGGCCCAGCCAGGACTAGAACCAGCGACCTTCTTGCTGTAAGGCAACAGTGCTAACCACTGAGCCACCATGCCGCCCATTGGTTAAGATTTTTATAATGCATATATGCTGCACAAAAGTGACACAAATAGGGTAAAGTGTCTTTATAAGTACTCCATTGATACACAGAGGCACCATAACTTATAGACTGTGCCTAGGATTTGTGGTAAACCACTAACCTATACTGCACACTGCAAAACTGGTGTGTGCGTTCTATAGCAGTGTGCTTTTTTTTACGTGATGGGTCTCTGAGGTGCATTTTCTTCTCTTATTACATCGCCTCTGGTTTGCTTAGCAATTTTCACATATTTACACCACAAAGAAAATCCGAGCGCTACTGTTCTAACAGCAAGTATCCACTGTCTGAGTCAAAGACTGGACAGGAAATTGACCCTAACCTCCACTTAGCCTGATGGTATCATCTGGGTGGTGCTCACTTGACCCACATCCTTCAGACAAGCATCCTCTTACATGACGGGTCAAAGAAAGAGCTGCGGTTTTTGTGAAGTCTGTGAAAGAGAGCTCCATTATAGCGTGGCAGGGCTTTGATGAAGTGCCATTCAGAAAGGTCCCGGTTTCGGTTCAACCGTTCACATCATTGTGATGATTATGGCGCTAATGGATGTTACAATAGAAATGAGTCAAAAGCGCAGGAATGTGAGACGATTATTATTATTCTCTGATCAAAATAAGATCAGTATGGTTATTCCTGTAAATGGTGCCCAGAGGGGTCAGAAGGTGTAAAAGAGGATTAATAGTGTGCCAATTAAACTGGCTTATTCCTGCAGTTAATATTTAGTCGGCTGCCATTAAAGGTGACAGACCCGCCAGGGTAAGCTTGTATATGCATTTGTGTCCTGAATTAATGTGTTGTTTGGTTAATACGCAGACACACGGCATCATTTTATTATCAGAATTTGTTTTTTAGTAGTATGTGGACTATATGTGAAGATTTTGGTCTGTTTCTGATGTTTAAGGCTACATTTACACGACAATGATGTTGCCAAAAACTAAAAAAAAAAGTCAAACAAGTTTTACATTGTGGGATTGATTGAGTATACTTCAGAACGCCAACTATGGTTTTAGACATCACTACAAATTGTAAGTAAATTTAAGGGTATAGGAGCGATTTCGGATACAGCCAACATGTCTCTAGGAATATTATTATTTTTTTAATAATGCAAAACTAGGCAAACATTAAGGCTATTATCTTTTTTTGCAGATAGAAAATTTATAAATAACATTTTAATGTGATTTATTTTATATACATTTTTCGGCTCATTTGCAAACATATTAGCTCTTCATAAAGAGTAAAAAAAATTTTTTTGCCTAACAGAAAGAAATCAACCAAAACAAAAAATACTTTTAATGTAACTAGTGAGTCACCTAACTAGACAGCATTTGAAGAGATCAAGCACACTGCCAAAATAGCAAAGGTTAGTTAGATCTGAGGTAAGAGTATGGAATACTGAAAGAGTACTGAATATCTGTGCTCAAGTAAAAATAACATCACATATATGATAAAATAATACTCAGGACAACATGGACAACATGAAGAAATTGCGTGAAACCCAGCATTTTTTATGTTTAGAAAGTTCTTGGTTTCTGATCACACACAGGTATTTTAATTTACCTGTACAAACAGATGTTTGGACATCGATCACTTAATTTATCGTACACATATTTTTGGAATTATAAACATACTAGTTTGTAGTTTAAATAGTTTACCATTTTCTGTACTTTGTCTTGTTATTTATCAACTTTAAAAAAAAAAAAAAAAGACGTTTGCTGTTTGTTTAAACTACTCATTTAAAATGAGCTGAAGCAACACAATTCTTGAATTCTTTTTTGGGGGACGACTTAATTGTTTTGTTTAATCCACTTAAATTTGTAAAAATAATAATAATAATAATAATTCCTTCATGTTGTCCCACACTGTAAAAATATGCTGTAAAATGTACAGTATTACTGCTAATTTTGGTTGCCAGTAATACTGTAAAATTTACAATTGCACTGTAAATTAACAATTACAGTTGTGCTGTAGTTTTACAGCACAATTGTGATTATTAATTTACAGTACGCTTATACATTTTACAGGATTACTGGCAATTTTGACAGTATGACTGGCAAATTTTACAAGCGCATTGTAAATTAATAATTACTACTGTGCTGTAGTTTTACAGCACAATTGTAACTGTTAATTTACAGTGCACTTGTAAATTTTGCAATATGATTGGCAACCAAAGTTTTTTAACCAAAGCAATTTTTTACAGTGCAACACAAATCGATTGTGTGGAACCCAGCATTATTTACAATGTATACAAGTTAATGAATCACACAAGTGTTGGAATAATAGTTTAGTTCCGTGTCGGAAAATGAGTTGCAGAGGTGAATTGAGGTACAGTATATTGGGATACATTTATCAGCTTATATAACTACATGTCCTAATTATCTTTAATTAACCCAATATACCATGTGGTGGTGAGTGAGAAGTAACAATATTGGAATCATTATAAAGTAGCTCCTCTCATTATTTGACCATACTTTAGCAATCATTAAAAGTGAAATCTGAATAAACTGTAGCTTCGAGTCTCTCGTGTGCCCACCTTGAGATTCAGCCCATACAGATTGTGTTACTAATGAGGTTGCATTTAGGCTGCCTATGTAGGCCTAAGTAGATAGAGAGACAGCTCGCTAAATTTTAAGATAGTGTTGATATCGGTCTTCATTCTCAACACATTGCCATTTCGACAAGGTATTTTAATCTCACAATGACTCGCATAATTAAAGATCATCTGACGTATTGTTAATTTATTAATCATCGGTGATTATTACATTAATCATTTACTATATTACGTAAAGGAACACTACTTTTTTGAAAATAGGCAAGACTCCTGGATGAGTTTTTCCATTTTTTTAATCCATTCAGCCAATCTACGGGTCTGGCGGGAGCACTTTTAGCTTAGCTTAGCAAAGCATAAATCACTGAATAATGTGTTACTGTATTCTAATTACATTTTTGGGGAACGCAGTAATGTAACGAATTGCATTTTAAATTTGATTACAGTGACTAAAGTCAGTGTAATTGCATTACTTATGTTACAAATATAGATTTTAGAAAACAATATTTGCTTTTTTTTTTTAAATCACGTTTTCTGCTGCAATGTCAGTTAATAAACATTCGCTTTTAAACTGCTGGAGAACGCGAGGTGAAATAGCTGCTGACGAGAGTGCTTGCTTCTTCAACTGGAAATGCAGACATTTGATTTCATGGAGCGTAAAAACAAAAGTATTATTGTGAATTGCAGTCTATGTCTCTGAAGAACTTTCGACTGCTTTTAACTCGACCAGCAACTTGTTCAAGCGCTTGAACAGAAAGCATTCTACGACAATACTTGTCACCAAGGCATACCTGTCAACATTAGTATTGTGAAAATAAGGGAATATTATTATTATTATTATTATTATTATGTGTATGTCTGTTCAAACACGCACCCAAAACCCAGAGTGTCCACTTTAGTTTATTTCAAAGTGTTTTCATGCCTAAATAAAATAAAGGCACAGAACAGATTCACATTTAAGAGCAGCGGGTGTCCCCTGGTGGTTCGGCGGTATGGGTTGCGTATAGGGAGGATCGGCTCTTTAATGTTTATTGCCACCCTTCATAGAAAGATTAAAAATACAGGAGAAATACGGGAAAATACCTTTAAGTGATGATAGTGGGATAGAACTGTAAAATATGGGAGAATCCCAGAAAAAACTGGAGGGTTGACAGGTATGCACCACGGAGGACACCGGCGCCCAAAAAACACAGCGGCCCAACTCAGCCTAAACCGGCTAAATTGGATTTTTGTACAGGATCGGGAGTGAAGGTAACTTCTGAAAATCTGAAGAGGAGAGTAGCTGCTTATGGGGCTGTTCACATATCGCGTCTTTTGCATGTGCAAGTTTGTTATTTCCAATGAGGTGCGTGGCTTGCGTATTCCAGATTTCATGTATTCAACGTTTGAGTGTTTTCAGTTTGTCTCAACAACCAGACATAGTAGACTGTGTTTTTCCTACTATGAATGTCAATGGTTACAGGTGTCCAGTTTTCTTCAAAATGTCTTTGTGTTCAAAATAACAACAACAAAAAAAAGATAATAAGGTTTGGAACAAGTGAAGATTAAGTAAATGATGAGAGAATTTTAAGTTTCTATTTCTCTAAATCTTTTTAAATTGCCAAGCTGCTGTGTTAAACCCATTGTAATGTTTTTCAGTGAATATTAAAATCACCGAAAGAGCTGCAGTTTATTTTGTATTTTTTATATGTTTTATATGTTTTTAAAGTAACTTCAAAGTAAAGTAATTAGTAATCTGATTACTTTTTACATCAAGTAATTAGTAATGTAATCAAATTACAATTTTCCAGTAGTCATCAGTAACTTGGAATCTATTACTATTTTTTTTTAAGTAACTTACCCAACACTGACCATTAGCATTCCTATTAAGCATATAGTATAATATAGTATAGTTCCTAGCCATTTTGGACTAGAAAATAGCAACTTTTCATTTTCCATCGGCCTTAGTACAGGATGTAATTACAGAAGAGTCAAGCTTCAAACAGGAAAACTATCGAAAAACCTTTTTTTTTTTTTTTTTTGTGAGTGAAATGCTAATGGTCTCATACGATTCAATGACTTATGCTAAGCTAAGCTAAAATTGCTCCCGGCAGACCCAGAGATCGATCGGCTGAATGGATTCAAAAATGATAAAACTTGTAACACTAAGGGAGATGTAAAATAATTTCCAAATTGAAAAAAGTGGAGTGTTCCATAAAAAAATGCAGGAAAATATAGTAAAAACAAATATAATCTAAATAACGTCATAAATTAAACAGACAAGAGACACTGGAGATATTTATATATAGATATATATTTATATTCATTTATTTGATATTTAAACTGACTAAAAAGTTGTAAATACAACTTCTGAATGAAAGGCACAGTAAAATCAGACACAGCTGATATAATACTCAACTGAAACAGAAGTACAGTACAAAAGCGGACAGTTATTTATGCACGCAAAAAACAAAAGAAAATGTCTCACGTGCCAAGTTCAACATCCAAAAGTGAGGCCGTCCGGTCGCCGGTTTCCTTTTGACAAGAGCAGAGGGATCTTTAGTTATTGCTTCGACTATTCAGGGCCCGAAAACACAAATGTGGAAATAAAAGGATTAAAATCTTAATTCATTTGTGCTGGCAAGAAACATCAAGTTGAAAGTGATTAGCTAGCTTTCAAAAACCCAGGCTCAATGGAGTGATGCTGTCAGTCAGGCGCTAGCGCAGTTCATTATCGAACGCATACTCATTAGCATACTGATCTAATTCATTGGTCCACCAAGTGCAAAATCAAACCAGCGAAGGAAAAAAAAAAAAAAAAACAGCAGGCTGATGGCTCAAAGTTAAATGATCTTAAGTGTTAGAGACGTTTAATTAAATTTTGATTAATTCAATTGCAGAGCTGTGAAATTGAAATGTTAAGATAGATTTGAAAGATAGAAAGCTTTTTGGCCTGTGCGGATGCACGTCCAGGAGCTTGATAGCATCATGCCGTGTGTCGGTGCATTATTTATAGTTAACGGCCAATTAGAGACCTGGACCCTGCTCTGATCTAATAGTGGCACGTAATTTGGATTCATTGTGGCCCTCTCTGGACTCGCTTGATTAATATAAACACAAATCTTTGTAACAAGTCTAACTGGATTCATGACTCTGCTCTGGGGTAATTCTGATGCTTTAAAAGGACAGTTTACCACCAAAATGGAAATTTACACACCATTTACTCACCCTCAAGTGGTTTCTTGTTTCTGGTCAACACATAAGAAGATATTTTGGTAACCGATTGAGATCCAAAGTAGGAAAACTTCTGAAATAGCATACTACTCGAGTAGATACAACATTTGAATTATAATTTACTTAACGATCATCAGAAAAGTATGTTCAATGTACACTACCTGACAAAAGTCTTTTCGCCTATCCAAGTTTTAGGAACAACAAATAATAACTTGATTTATAGTTGATCATTTGGTATCAGAAGTGGCTTATATGAAAGGCAAAAGCCTCTACATTACGCTTATTTTACCAAAATAAAATATGATAATGCCTTGATTTTTAATCATTTCATTAGGACAGTAAGGTCTGACTTTGCTTAGACAAAAGTCTTGTCACTTAACAGAAATAATGTACAGTATAGAATATAAAGTCATGGTGCAGTGGGAAAAGAATGAATATTGTGTGACTCCCATGAGCTTGGATGACTGCATCCATACATCTCTGCAATGACTCAAATAACGTATTAATAAAGTCATCTGGAATGGCAAAGAAAGCGTTCTTGCAGGACTCCCAGAGTTCATCAAGATGCTTTGGGTTCATCTTCAATGCCTCCATCTTACCCCAGACATGCTCAATAATGTTCATGTCTGGTGACTGGGCTGGCCAATCCTGGAGCACTTTGACCTTCTTTGCTTTCAGGAACTTTGATGTGGAGGCTAAAGTATGAGAAGGAGCGCAATCCTGCTGAAGAATTTGCCCTCTCCTGTGGTTTGTAATGTAATGAGCAGCACAAATGTCTTGATACCTCAGGCTGTTGATGTTGCCATCCACTCTGCACGCCCCTATACTGAATGTACCCCAAACCTGACTGATTTCTGTGAGAATCTTGGGTCCATGTGGGTTCCAATAGGTCTTCTGCAGTATTTGTTATGATTGGGATGCAGTTCAACAGATGATTCATCTGAAAAATCTACCTTCTGCCACTTTTCCAAATGATCAAAGTCAAGTTACTATTTGTTGCTCTTACAACTGGGATCAACGACAAGACTTTTATCAGGTAGTGTAGTATGAATGAGAGTAGTATAAATGGAATTCGGATGTACTACATATGTTATTTGTCATTATCACATGACCTTACCTGCGTCATTGTCAATTAATAAATTCTCTACTCTGGCCTCATGAGATTGTAAAGTGTTCATTGGATGCACACTAGAGAATCTCAATGGTAGTAGGTCATCCATGTACTTCTCATCTAGGTTTTTCCAAATAGTATGAGTTCAAACATACTACTCAAAATATGAAGACATTTTGCAGATTATTTTAAACTTGCAGCCATTGGGTGCGTCCGAACTATATACTACCGTACTATACAGTATGAGAAAAACAGTATGCAAGTGTGAGAGTTCGGATGCACCCAATGGCTACCAGTTTCTAACATTCTGCAAAATATCTTTATTTGTGTTCCACAGAAGAAAAACAGTTGAGTGTGAGTAGATTTTTGGGTGAACCATCCCTTGAAAGACCTTCATTCATACTGGAAAACAAATTAAGATATTTTAGATGAAATATGAGAGCTCCCTCATCCTCCATATACAGCAACAGTCCCAAGACATTCAAATTCCATAAAAGAAACCAAAAACATTGTCATGTGTCTTCAGTGTAATCATACAAAGCTTCAAGAACACTTTTGTGCACCAAATAAACTGTAACTATGACTGCGTCCGAAATCGCGTACTACTCAGTAGGTAGTTTTTACTAGTTAATTTACTACTCGACCATTAGAAAAGTACGTTCTATACAGTATGAATGCGAGTAGTATGAATGGAACTCAGACGTACTACATCCACCATTTTTTCATGGTCACGTGATCTTCAGTTGCGTCGCTTCACTCCCATTCATGAATTCTCTCGTGGTGCATCATGGGATAGCGTAGCGTGCATTGGATGCGCACTTCAGAATCTCGCCGAAAGTAGTAGGTCATCTGGGTACTTCTCGCATACTGTTTTTCGAATTCTATGAATTCAGACATACTACTCGGCTTGCATACTGCTTTTAGCGTACTATATAGTATGGAAGTATGAAATTTCGGACGTAGCCTATGACTTTGTTCACCTGTGTCTTCTATGTTAAGTCAGGGTGCACATTTACTACACGCAATAAGATGCTTGTGTGTTCCAATGCTGACTCTAATAGCAATATGATGGACGGCCCATAGTAAATGCGCACCCTGACCTGACACGAAAGAGAAGACATTGACAAACATTTCGACACTTTTTTTGGTTTCGTATGATTACAGTTTAACCACTGTTTCAGAGCCTCAGTTCAGAGGTTTAAGTTTCATAGAACCAGACTCTTTGGTATATGCAAAGCAATTCCAACTCATTTCCCCTCCAATCTGCTCCAATTATCTACAGATTTTTCCTCCACACCATCTCCAAATTATGCTTCTTCCTGGAATGTAAGTGAATCAATTAGGCAGAAGACGTTCGCTGAAAACTTTGAGATGGAGTTAATGTCTACTAACATTCCCAGCTGCCATTCTGAGCGTCCCCAAAACCTCCAGTAAAAAAATAATAAAGTGGAGGATGTTGACATAAACGCTGCCTTTATTGCAAAAATAAACCATTGAATAAAAGCAATGAACTCAATAATTTAAAGATTAATGTACGCAAAAACAAAATTTACACGTGATTGATTTGAGATTCTTTAGACGTCTCTTTGTTCAAAGTCAAATGGGGATCCTCAAACCCTGAAGACATCATTGATGGGTGAACGTTTAGCGGTAACCCTTATGGGCAGTCATTACCTAGCGCTACCGCTTAGTTGGGTTAAGTAGTCGCGCAGTTCTTTAGCTGCCTGGAAGCGTCCATATCGCTTTTTGGGGTTGGCGCACTCTTCCAACAGGGCTTCAAGCTGGCCGTCTTTGGCTATGTGTGGCGGGGGGTCGTGAAGGAGCCCGCCGGAGCTCCCCCGCCATGTAGCATATCGCGAAAGCAGATTTTGACAGATGGCGTAATAGTTGTGGTCCACTGTGATGCGTGAACACAGCATGTCTTTAGAGAAGGAAAGACATGCCTCCTTGTCGCACTCCTCAAACCTGCTCTCGTACCAGACATCATAGCTCTCAGGCTTATCTGCAGGGAGAAAACAGAAACGAGAGGAAAAATACAGTGGTTGATCAAACTTAATCACAAACTAACTAAATTAGTTCAAGATTCATCCGAATTTGGTCAATGACGTCATGATAGAGCACATCTTCACGCCAATGTACCAAATTCTGAAAAAAGCTGCAATATGTAGCTAAACACAGGGTTAAGGGATAAGAAAAATAACTGTAAACATACTTTATACAAGGGAAATAAACATGCCTCATGGATGTGACCAAAATGTATGCAACTTAACAGTATACATCATACTTTGTAGAAACTCTGTGAATTAAACTGCACAACCCAATAGAATTAATACTAATCAAAAGGATAAAAGGTGGGTCTCTATAGATTTATTTTATTTTATTTTGTTTCATGTAACATTTTTGCATTTATAAAGAAAAAGCTTTGTTATGGATGTGACATAGGCCTGCACAATATATCGTTTAGCATCGATATGGCAATGTGCAAATCCGCAATAGTCACATCGCAGGGCGTTCAATGTGGAGTCAGGATTTCTATTTGTATACAATGTTCATTTCTGTTTAATCATAATGAAGTGAAAGTTTATCAATTTCTTGTGTTTTTAAGGCCTGTGTAAACCATTTAAGCAAATTTAAAGCATTTGTGCACAACAAACTATTAAGTTTGTAGCTTTAACAATGATTGTACTAAATTATTTACACAATGAAGAATATACACTCACCGGCCACTTTATAAGGTACACCTGTCCAACTGCTCATTAACGCAAATTCCTTAACAGCCAATCACATGGCAGCAACTCAATGCATTTAGGCATGCAGAGATGGTCAAGATGATCTGCTGCAGTTCAAACAGAGCATCAGAATGGGGAAGAAAGGTGATTTAAGTGACTTTGAACGTGGCATGTTGTTGGTGCCAGATGGGCTGGTCTGAGTATTTCAGACACTGCTGATCTACTGGGACTTTCACGCACAGCCATCTCTAAGGATTACAGAGAATGGTCATGGAAAAAACGTTGTCTGGTCTGATGGGTCTCGATTTCTGCTGCAACATTCGGATGATAGGGTCAGAATATGGCATCAGCAACATGAAAGCATGGATCCATCCTGCCTTGTATTAACGGTTCAGGCTGGTGGTGGTGGTGTAATGGTGTGGGGGTTATTTGCTTGGCACACTTTGGGCCCATTAATACTAATTGAGCATTGTGTCAATGCCACAGCCTACCGGAGTATTGTTGCTGACCATGTCCATCCTTTTATGACCACAGTGTACCCATCTTCTGATGGCTACTTCCAGCAGGATAACGCGCCATGTCATAAAGCGCGAATCATCTCAGACTGGTTTCTCGAACATGACAATGAGTTCACTGTACTCAAATGGCCTCTACAGTCACCAGATCTCAATCCAATAGAGCACCTTTGGGATGTGGTGAAACAGGAGATTCGTATCATGGATGTGCAGCCGACAAATCTGCAGCAACTGCGTGATGCTATCATGTCAATTTTGACCAAAATCTCTGAGGAATATTTCCAGTACCTTGATGAATCTATGCCACAAAGGATTAAGGCAGTTCTGAAGGCAAAAGGGGCTCCAACCCGGTACTAGTAAGGTGTACCTAATAAAGTGGCCGGTTAATTAAGTTATCTTGTGAAATATTGCAATATAAATCACAGAAAATCTAAATATCGCAATGTAAATTTTTTGCAATATCGTGCAGCCCTAATGTGATCTCTCAGATGTGAAATTGACACTTGTGTGTGACTTTTTTAATATTTTCAAACTATTTGATTGGATTTGCTAGACAGAGTATTTTTACTTTACTGTAAAATACAAGCCTAAACAAAACAACCTATTTTATTTTTTTTCACAATTTTGATGAAAACCTAATTTTTTCCATGACAATGATGGCATTTGCATGGAATTGCTCTGTAGGTGTGTGCACAAAGTGTTGTTTTAGTTGACTGGTGCATGTGTATTACATGTTCTATTGCTTTTATATAGTTTACACTGATACCATAACAATATTTTCACAATTTGACCATTGAAACCTGATTTCCGATGCATAAAAATGCATAGAGGTTTTACATTTTTACTTGAAAACTGTTGTGTAAAACAATAGAAAATAATTAAAATAAATAAATGATAATAATAATAATAATAATAATAATGATAATAATCATGATAATAATAATAATAATAATAATGATGGATGAAGATGATGATGATAATAATAATAATCATAATAATAATGATAATACTACATGTATTTAATTAAATACAAATGCTTAATGAACATCGGTAAGTCAATTTACCACAATCCAATGCAGATTTCTTTCCCTCATGTCAATATACATTTAAAGATTGACGTTTCTCCAAATAAATAAATAGTCTAGTCTTCTTTTTTCTTACCGTTTTAAAACTGAAAACTATATTTTGCTTTTTCTAAATCATATTTGGAAATACTCGTTCAGTTTGAACACAATGAAAATATCAGTCGGTGTACCAAGAGTGCAATTTGTGACTTCCAAATAGCAGCGAAACAATTCAGTGGACATTTCTGAAGTACAGCATGTTCCTTCCTTGATAAAGGAACACAAATTGGCCGTTTTCTCAGCCCAAAACACCGATCCATACAACCTTCATCTCTGCTCTTATTTCTCAAGTTCCTGGCAACCAGGCCAAATAAATGACATTCCCTATGATGAGAAACTCTTCGGAGTTGCATTAATGATTAAATTGATGAGAGTGAAACAACCCAGGAGATACCAGGCCCTAATCATGTTGGAGAAACTCAATGCACTCCTGCCACTGCATTGACTGGGAGGTTGTGTTTCCGGCACCAGGATCTGCCTCAGGCTCCAGACCGTCATCCAGACTCAATCACGGCTCAACACATATCTACAGACGCACTGAGCTGATGTCAAGCGATGACATTTACTCTGTTAGACGTCTGCATGACTGATGCGTGATCAGACCCTGCCTTACTTCTAATGTTATTACATACAGTTGAAGTCAGAATTATTAGCCCTCCTGTGAATTTATTTATTTTTCAAATTTTTCCCAAACGATGATTAACAGAGCAAGAATTTTTTTCACAGTAATTCCTATAATATTTTTTCTTCTGGAGAAAGCAGTTTAAAAAAATTTTAAAAACATTTCCAGGTTAATATTATTAGCCCTCTTAAGCAATATTTTTTTGGATAGTCTACAGAACAAACCACTGTTATATAATGACTTGCCTAATTACCCTAACTTGCCTAATTAACCTAGTTAAGCCTTTACAATATCACTTTAAGCTGAATACTAATATCTTGAAAAATTTCTAGTAAAATATTATATACTGTCATCATGGCAAAGATAAAAGAAATCCCTCATTAGAAATTAGTTATTAAAACTATTATGTTTAGAAATGTGATAAAAAAAATCATCTTTCCCTTAAACAGGGAATTGGGGAAAAATATACAGGGGGGCTAATAATTCAGGAGGGCTAATAATTCTGACTTCAACTGTGTACTGTAGGCTACATACACTACCAGTCAAATGTTTAGATCGGTATGACTTTTGATGTTTTTAATGGAAGCCTTTTCTTTTCACTAAAGCCATTTGTTTGATCAAATATACAGTACACAATGTAAGCCATGACTTGTCTGCATGAAAGTCTTCAAACGATCTGAATTTACTTCGATTTATTTAGTATGAATCACATAAAGACAATTGACTTCATATCGTTGCAATATGGTCAACAGAAATTTGACCCACTACTTGCAAACAGATTGCTCCGTAGAAAAAAGGAAATGGAAGTGATCACCTGTGACAATTGAATAGCCAATAATTCTTCAAGTTTTTATTATTCCTACAGTTTAAAGATGAATTTTCAGTTTTCAGTGTCACATGAACCTTCAAAAATGACTTTAATATGACAATCTGCTGTTTAATATATTATTTTATTAATATCCTTGTTGAAAATTGTTGGTCTGCTGTAATATTTTTTTGTAGAAACTGATACATTGTTCAAGAGTAAAGACATTTATAACTATAATAAATGCTGAATAAATACATTTTAAAATAGATTAGAAATATTATTTTCAACTATTTTCATCACAGAGATAAACAAATTGCATCAGTTTTCACAAAATTACTTAGCAGAAAAAAACTGTTATTTACAAAAAACAATTGTTAATTATATGAAACTACTAATGAATGAGTATTAATAATAATTGATGTGGAGTAATGATGTGGACAACTTAGATTTGAATCACAGAAATAAATTACATATTAAACTACATTCATTAAAACAAACAAAAAAACAAACTAACTAATGTTTTACTTTAATGAATGAATAAATGAATGATGGGGACTAAGCTGAAGGAAAATGAATGAATGAATGAATAAATGAATGAATGAATGAATGAATGACAGGTTTCTTAAAATATATATAATTAAAAAATACTCTTACAGCAGGTTGTGTGATGGAAAGAGATGAGATATCTAGAGTTGTAACATCATCACAGTGCTACAAATTCAACTGTTCCAAAATGCTGATTGTTTAGGAAAGACTTTTCAATTTTCAAGAAAATTTAGACTAAAAGTCTTTGATAAAAGGTAACAAAAAACAAAACAAAAACAAAAAACAGTCCTCTGCCTAAAACTACTTTTTATATTGAAATTTTGTGGGGGGGTTTTCACCAAATCAGTGACATCATTTATGAATTTGGCAATTAAAGAGTTAAAATCCTGTCATTTTCTAAACAATTTAGTAGTTTTGATCAGGACTGAGGTTGATCAACAGATTTATGCCAAAAAAAAAAAAACATATAGAAAAAAATATTAATCTGATGCATTTTTACAGCAGTTTAATTTAGTGGATGTTTTCATCCCTAACATAACAAAAGGGTAGTAAATTTCGTTGAGTTTTTTTTATTTTTTATTTCAAAGCATTTTCCCAAAATATGTGTCAAAATAAGATTTGTCACCAAAAATAATTCCGCTAGCTGAAACAGAAAAAGTTATGGCCAAATTAAGACTCAAAATTACCCCAGAGTGGATGAAAACATCGCCAACAGTACATAAGGGTTAAAGCAGTTCCTCCTTCAAGCTGAAAACACAATGAAATGGCAGCCCAGAGTCCTGATCTAAACCTGGTTGAAAATTCTTAGAAAATATTTGGTGATCTTTCCAACTGTGTTTAAAAAATATCTTAATTTTATTTTTCAAAAATGTGAATGACAGATTGGAATTACTTCTGGATAAGTAAGTAAGGTATAAAGTACATCCATGCAGTTGTTATCACAGAAAAAAAGCCGGACAGACTAATCTGAATGTATAAGTGTGAAGGGGATAATTCTGTAAAAACAACTGCCTGGATGTACTTTATCCCAATTTTTTTACATGGCTACTTGCCACAAAATGTAAAAAGTGGACACAAAACATTGTTTTGAGCCATAATAGATAATTAGTTAATTAAAGACAAAGCTGACAAAAACAAAAATGGCTGAATGGAGCATACACTAACCTATATAATATTTATCCACAAGCTGGTGCCAAAAGAAAAGCAAAAAAAAAGCAGCATGAAATATATGAATTTGAACGTATTCACTGACAATCAAGATGATTTGAAGTACCTGGATGAGCCTGTGTTATTAGTTTCAGCAGTTATCTCGAAATACTTTTGTACACCATACAAAACATATTGCAAAATGATAATATTCTGACCCACATACTGATCTATAAAACATAGCCTATAAAATATTCATAGGTGCTCTATCCTAGTCAGAGATTAAAAACTGAATTCAGGCTGTCGTCATTGTGTAACCGAATCCCTTCCCACTCTCATTTGTGTCATTACAAACACATCATCGTAATCTGGGCTGCATTACATCTGGACAAGACATCCGGCCATCACGAGTCTGGAAGGAAGAGACTTGATCATCTTTAGTAGGCCAAGGAGACAAATGTGATTGTGAACGTCGGTGAAGCGGAGCCGTGCTCCAGATCGGAATTCATTTTAGAACGTGGCTTTCCCTGCATCACTGGTCTAGACAAACATTCTGTGTCAAGACTTCAGCCGGGCTCTTCTCCAAATCACTGCGGATAATTTCATTACGCATCTGCAGATCAATGTTGCTTTGTGCTCTATAAAAAGTGCTCTGATGAACTTGCAGCCTAATTGACTGGCCTTTGTTCCATCAATTGTTCACAACAAAGGGTCTTTTAAGTCTCAGTCTATTTGCACAAATGTCAAAATGTGGGTCTACGTTAAGTTCTTGGTGCAGTGGGAAACTTCCAGTCTATTCCGATTGCAATAGTTATCATTTAAAAACAGTGTATACAGAAATGTGCATTAAAGAATGATTCATCAATCATAAACAAATATAAGTGATGGGTAAATAGGTTTAAATTACTGTAACAAATGAATTAATCACTTTCAATGGATGTATTAGATATCAAAATATAACATATGGACAAAAATTGTCAAATATTATAGTAAATAAATATAATAAATTGATAAATACAAATATACAGGATGGAACAAAGATGACATGGATAAATATAATCTGAGGAATAAATTTAATATATAATGGATGAATAAATACATATAAATATGATGAATTTATATAATTAAACATAATGGATGTATGAATATAATTTGACCTTTAAATATACATTGATGAATAAATAAGTGTAAATATAAAACGGATGGAAAAAATAAATGACAAAATTGCTGAATATAAATGAATAGATAATATATATACACAATGCATAAATTAATGCATATATAAAGTATGAATACATAAATATAGTGGATCAATAAACTATCATATACGGATAAATATATAAAAAATAAACATATAAAATATATTAAAAAGTAAAAAAAAAATAGATATTTTAACATATAAAGAAATGAAAAAAATAAATAATAAAAAACAAAAATAAATATATTTATTTATTTATTTAAAATATATAAAAAAATAGTTATTTGATAAATATGATTTAATGTAAATGTTTAGGAACTGAGAAACAAAGACCTGACGGATATAGAAATCAATAAATAATATAGGTATAGATATAGGATCAATAAATAAACATACGAAAGACGGATCAATATTTAGAAATATAATGGATGAACAAATAAATGTTAATATAATGGATGCATAAATAAACAAATATAAAAGATTGTTAAATACATACAGGTCAATGCATTTACATGAACATATAAATGTGAAAATAGATAAATAACGTGACACACATAAAAGGGTAAATTGATGTTTAAATAAAGAATGCAGTATTATATTTTGACCTGGGACCACTTGTTTGGTTCAGTAATCTTATTATCTTTTCATAAATAATTTAAGAATAACCCAAATTCATAATCAGGACAGAAATCACTTGGGTATACATGCACCTTTTGCCAGTGAAAACTTTAGCTTGAGAATATCTTCTACTCGCTTAATAGTCCAACTTAAAGGCATATATTTGTTAAAGAAACCAAATGTCCTTAAGCATGCTTGTAAAAAACAGAGTCTAGCTTTAATACTCCTTCAAAGCTGAGCTAAAACAATTTAAATTCATCCTAGCGGAGCTGTTGGGTTGGTGAAAGGGACACCCTCCTCCCCTCGAGGGCTCCATCGCTCTTCAATGACAGAGCTTCTTCTGTGAGGCTGCTGGCACCGTGACAAGCCGCCATTGAGGAGCGAAGAGACTGGCGTCACTCTGTCCTCACGTGTGTTTCTCTCTCTCAGACACAAACTCTATCTGGACAAACCTCAAACTCAGAACAGTGTCCTATCTGATGTTGGGTTTCTCCCCTGAGATTCCGCTCAAAGCGCACGTGATGCAGGCAAACAGGCACGTGTTTCTGTACGCTGGTGATGCGCTCGATACTGTGTCATTCAGATTCTTACTAGTTTATAAGTGTAAATGTACAGTTGAAGTCAAAATTATTAGCCCTCCAGTGATTTTTTCAAATATTTCCCAAATGATGTTTAACAGAGCAAGACATTTTTCACAGTATTTCCTATAATATTTTTTCTTCTGGAGAAAGTCTTATTTGTTTTATTTTGGCTAAAATAAAAGCAGTTTTTTTTTTTTTTTTAAACCATTTTAAGGTCAATATTATTAGCCCCCTTAAGCAATATTTTTTTCTGATTGTCTACACAACAAACCACTGTCATATGCCTAATTACCCTTACTTGCCTAATTAACCTAGTCAAGCCTTTAAATGTAACTTTAAGCTGAATACCAGTATCTTGAAAAATATCTCGTAGTATCATCATGGCAAAGATAAAAGAAATCGGTAATTAGAAATTAGTTATTAAAAATATTTATTTATTAAAAATGTGTTGAAAAAAAAAAATCTTCTTTCCGTTAAACAGAAATTGGGGAAAAAATATACAGTAGGGGTAATAATTCTGACTTCAACTGTAAATGATTGTATGTACATGTTTAGAACTTCAGCAACCAAGGCTAATTGGAAATGCATGACGAGCTTCTGTAAAACTGCTAAAATGCATATATTAGGGCTGGGGGCGATTAATCGAATTGAAATCGAAAACGCTATTGAATAAAGCCACGTCTTCTCAAGGGAGTATAGATAGATTTGTAGTAAATCTTCTCCAAACTCACAAATCGGTCCAAATACACACAAAGAAACCCAGGAAATCTTCTGAGTAAAACGAGCGCCTGCTAAATAAACAGGAGATTCAACTGCTTTCATTGATTTATCGTGACTAATAAACACACGACTATGGAATCATCTCACAAAAAGATTTATTTCAAACACTCGACTGTAGGTTTGGAGTAAAAACATGTTAGTATATGTTGCAATGTCATGTGCAGCTTTTACCACAGCTGTAATTCATTGAGAAGTGACGCAAACAGCTGTCATTATTGCAGAACGATTATCCCGATGTCATTATCGACGATTAAACCAAATTCGCATTTAAACCGATTTTATTTTTTTGCATCTCTGTTAAGCTCTGTCTAGTGAACTCTACTCGATGTAAATGCATGAGCTAGAGGATTACTAGAACCTGTTTTACTGACAAAATGCGCATGAAAAAAAATAAAAATAAAAATAAAAATAAAATAAAATAAAAAAATAGCATCAATTTACCCACCCAGCCCTAATAAATATAAATACTTTCAGGGGTCCCCCTATCAAAAAGAAAAATGGTTTGTTCTTGTAGATTTTTGAAAATGTGACAAACTTTCTGCAGTACCAGAAAGTACAGGTAGATCGTCAGGTGAGCAATTTCTCCATTTGCTCAAAAAACGTTTTCTTTCCGAATAAGCTCAGAACAATCATGATTTTATATTTCAATAAAAGTATTTTTTGTTATGTTCACAGTTACTGTACTGCAGTTCCTGGAGTGAAAACCACAGAGAAAAAGAGAGATTGAAAGAGCTCAATTTCCTTTCCATTTTTCAGTTTCAAATAATGATAATGACAGAAAAGAACAGAAAACGAGACTTGGCACAGTTGCATACATTGAAGCAAACCCTGAAATGCAAAAAAAATTATAATTAATAAAAAATAACTATATGTCACGGCAACTTGGAGAGCAAGATCTGTGATTGGTCAGCTTGGTAGCAGGAATGAGTGTGGACAGGGCCGAAAGCTGTGGGAATAAAGAAAGACCGGTGGCGCGAATGTTTAACAAGTGTCGAGTCCCACGGATGGATACTTGTTTTGTGTTTTTGATTAAAGTTGTTGAACGCTCATCGGTTCCTGCCTCCTCCTCCTCTGAATGAGTGCGAGTTTGAACTACAGTTTCAGTAATATTACATGCATTTACGGGGCAATCCCACTGGAAAAGAAACTTAACACTGTAGAAAATAAAAACCCCACTGTCTATTAGCATTTCGGAAGTGTTGAAGGTGTCAGCTACATGCAAGGTATGCACTGTAGAGTACACTGATCACTTAACAGAAGAATAAATCAGGCTTGAGGTGTGGTGAATATTTGGTGCAAGGCTCCAGCATACTTTCAATGGAGTTTTCGGGTTAAATGAACATTAGAGGCAGTAAAACACTTTTAACAGCTTTTGTTTCTCTTAACACAGATTTTGATTACAGAGCAGATAGAAATTGTGCCTGTGAATATTAAATGGAAAAAAGACTGGATACTTGCTTGAGCAGCCTTTATTTTTAATGCATTCATTTATGGGTTTTTTTACGACTTTAATGGATTGGACAGTAGAGACAGTAAAGTAAATGGAGGAAGAGGAGGGAAAGGGGTCAAGAAGTGACACCAGAGTAAAACTTCACACAGGATCTCTTCTACTTCAGCTCCTCTGAACATTATGCCCTCATTACAAGTGTGCAGGAGAACATAGTTTGATCTTACAGAACACTGCAGGCTTCAACATTGTGAGAATATGATGAAATTTTGACGGAAAGATGGTATATGCTGACTTTGGTTACTGTAGTGCACTGTGTAAGTTAGGGAAGTTAATGGTTAAGTTATTGTGAGTGGATGACTTAATTCACACAAATTATAATTTTCATAATTTAGTCACTCATTTAGTCACAAATGCCATCATTTACCCACCCTTCACTTGTTCAAAACCTATTTGAGATTCTTTCTTCAGTTGAACACATAGGAAGACATTTTGAAAAACGCTGGTAGCTGGCAACCATTGACCTCCATAGTATTTGGGAATATGGATGGATTTTAAGTGAACGGGTGGGTGGGTGTAGGGATGGATGGATTTTAAATGGATGGGTGGATGGATTTTAAGTGGATGGATGGATGGATGGATGGATAAAGTTGAAGTGGATAGATGGACGTTTTTTTTTTTCAGTTAGTCATGTAATTTGAAGTACAAAACTTAGTAATGAGCTGTCTATACTATTCCAGTTAATATAAAGATTAGTTCTTAGAGTGTAGATTATTTGCCATTCCATCGTTTGTGTTGCTTAAAAAGGCTTTTTGAAAGATGTGTAATTGATGAAAGAATATTCATTTTTATGCAAATGAATCCTTGAACATGTGAACTCATGTTGTTTTTTGGGGAGACAGAATTTGCATGTAAGATGCAGCTGTCACCTCATCAACAAACTCTCTGAGCACATAATGAAATTTACATCAGTACATCTCTTTACTTACTCTGCTTTATCAACCTCTTGTCGGCCACCACCACATTCTCCGCATCCACCACGATGACCTTCCCGTCCCGCGGGCCCACAGCGAAGTTATCGAAGCTGACATCCAGCAGGTAGAGAGCAAAGTCGAAGTCGTTGTTGGTCAGCTGCTCAGCAATGTCCATCAGCTGCTTGGCCAGATCCACTCGCTTTTCCCAAGGAGCGTTGAAGAAACTCCACAGCTCCTCGCCTACGTAGTTCACCGCCACCATCCGGCCGCATGCACCCAGATACTTTGCAAATGGCCAGCCTTCATCTGATGGAAAACTCTGAGAAAAACACACAAGAGAAGGACTGTGAGTTTAAGTTATATAGTTAAGTTATACAATAACAAGAACTGCACAATACCTTGTTTCAACATCAACATTGCAATGTGCGCAATATTTACATCACAGGATGTGTAAAATCAAGTTGAGATTAAAGTTGAACAAGTGATTTGCGGAGTCACTGCAAAGTTTCACCATGACAGAATTAAAGGTTATAATTTGCATGTGTTGTTATTTCCGTATATGGCTAGACCCCCTTAGAAAACCATAAAGCACTGTTTATTTGTATTTATCTACGCCTACAAAAGCATCACATTTGTTTATGCCATGGGGTAAACAGCCTATAAGAATGAATACACAGATATGCTTTATCTTCCTTTTTTTAAAGTAATATTATTTTGGGAAGGGTCTAAAGATGTTTTAATTAAGTTACACATAGTTTCAGGTTATGTTTTTGTGTTGGTAATGAAAATTTGGTCGCACATTTAGTTTGTTTGGCGATGGTCATACTAGAAGTCAGTGTACTGCTGAAAAATGCATTACTGTCAGATTACACCTCAACTCAACTGCCAGTATGCAGATTATTAGGTCTATTATTGTGTGGTAAAGTTATTATTTGGAGGAGAAATTGCTTGGTGTAGACAACCAGGTAGCAATTTCAATTAAGGGATTACTAATCTGGCTGGGGTGTCATTTTGAATGATAACAAAAAAGAGGAGTGAGCCTGTTGGAGCAAGTGTTTAACAAGTGTAGAGTCCCACTGAGGAGCTCCAGATGGAGACTTTTGTTTTGTGTTTACTTCATGATTAAAGTTGTTCTGCATCTGCCTGTTCCCGCCTCTGAATGAGAGAGTTTGAGCTACTTTTAGAGTAAGGTAGCATCACATGTATTTCCGGTGTAAACAAAATACCCGCAAAGAAACTCGACACAGAGGAACATAGAAACCCTACTGCCATCTAGCGTTTTGGATGTGTTATTGCAGAGCAACACAAACAGGATGCAGAAGTATAAATGTACAACTACGTGCAAGGCATGCGCCATGGGTTACGGCGATCACTCGACACAAAAGTATAATTCAGCCTTAAAGGTGCTGTATGTAAGTTTTTGACTCTTCTAAAGCATAAAAATACCATATGTTTGCAGATATTGAAGAAACATGCTAAGTGAATATTCTTGTTTATCTGAAAAACGATGCTAAAGTCAGACATTCTGCTTTGAAAATATGTTTTCCATGCCGGAACGCTGTCTTGGTTTTGGTTCTTTTAACCCGCCCAATGCCAGTTTAGCCAACTATACTTCAGCACCCCGGGTTGCCTTGGTGGAAAACCGCATATTTCATTCATTCATTCATTCAGAATGGCTCTCAAAGCATGCGTCCGTGACCGAAATGTGACCTCCGGTGGACATTAGCAGACTCTGAAATGAGATGCAAACTCCACATGAGGCTATTAACTAGCAAATAATATAAATATTACAAACGTAAACATTAGGTGAGCAGGTTACATTGTAACCCCATAGCAGTGATAAGCAATTTGGCTGTTTGCACCAGACGAAACACGACAGAAATTTAAACACAGCCATTCAGAACCACAGAATATGCACTCACTCACGAAATTGTAAGGTTTATAATTAATACATAATAAACCTCTTATTAAATGTACATGCTGAATCACTGATACAGTAAGTGTTGGTTTGCATCATTTCACAGTTCTAAAGTTCAATTTCAAATGGTTTATTTAATTTTCAATATCTGAGGTAAACTATCCGCTGCTGCTTTCAGTAGCATGGCAATAAATGTCATGTAAAATGGCATTCAAACTTACATTGTTAACATTTACCACTGAATAAAGCACATGAGGTGTACCTGAGGTGATCAGTGTCAGTTTTCTGTTGTTCAGCTCCAAGAAATAGAAGCCGTTTCTAATATATCAAATTGAGGTGTTGGTTAGGACAAAAACTCCTTTTAATATGGAAAATAGTCCTTCTATCGTGTGCCGTTGCTTTTATACAGAACACAATTTAAATCAGCCTTTAGGCTCGATCGTCAGACTCGCTCCTCAATCTGGCAACCTGCGCTTGTGTTTGTTTTGATCCAGGAATGTAATAACTAGTTCAACCACTGGGTGTCAAACTTACATACTGCACTTTTAACTCAATTATTTTCCAATCGAGCAGGGAAGGATTGTTTTCTCCCTCGCCCCCAGCTATGACTCAACATCGACAAAGTCTATGGGTGGCGACTGAAGTGTCTAGAAGGTGCTAACACCTCCAGATTGCTTTGGTAAGGTTTATGAATGATATTCACTGACTGACAGATTTCTTGGCGAAGATGGTAAACATTGTGGAGGGAAAACACCAAATATAAATGGAATCAGTACATAAAATGCTCAATGACAAAAAACGTGTGCTCTGTCATTGTGGCTATTTACTGTGGCAAAAGTCATTCTGTGTCTGCAGAACAGAGAATATAAACAACGGATGCAGGAGCTGATGGAAGATCATATGCGATCTGTATTGGCTGTCACTCGCGTAGTTGCTCTTCATTTGCATAAAGATGAAGGATTCTCAACTTTGTCGCATCATTGGACACGCCCACATCCAATCACCAAAGGTCGATCATGTAGTCAGAGATCACCAGAAGTCGCAAGATCTCACTTGAAATGAGTGATTGTGTGTTGCTGGTAGTCTGAATGGACTGAATGGAGTCCCATCCTACCCCATTCAAACAAAAATGGTTCTTCAAGTTGGCCACACCATGCGAACTTTAAATACCTTCATAGAATATCCGCAAATTGGACTACGGGGAATTGCGATTGGTTTCAGCGCTGGCGGCGGTGCTTCTGGAGTCCAGACAATGAATTGAAATGTTTGGAGATGAAAGCGAACAGCTCTGGTAGGAGGGCTACTTGAAGAGGAGGAAAAGCACGACATCAATTGCATGCAAAACAGCAGGTTATTATTTTAATACGATGCTTGTTTTTGTCTGACTCGCATCGAGGCTGGGAAATTGAGGATACTGGGGAGGCATCTGTCAGTTGTGACTTTACTTTGCTAGCCTCTTCAGATGTACACAAATGAGGCAAGTAAAGCAGCTGTACCCCAGTTACTGGGTTGGTCTCTCAGGGCCTTGAGTGGGTACGTCTCATTACAGCTTCTCTGTCTATTCCATCTACCACAGCGTGGAAGAGCGGAGTCAATTAGATATGAAAGAGCACAAATTAGAGCAAAATAAAAGGGAAAATCAAATACACTGACTGGTCTGGGCACGGAATCTGGTTTATTCGATCAGAGAGCCACTCTATTTTAATGAGTCATATTTGAGACGTACAAAACCGTCGTCGTGTTTTGCTCTGGGACCTTACAGCTAATATTCAGCAATAACTTCACCTGCTTGATTTCTTCCTGCGCCGCTCAAATGACTCACACAAGCTTCATTGATATTGACAGACAGCGCTGCGCAAGGGAAAAAAGGCGTACGACTGCAATCGGATTCCCTTTTATTTCGCAGTCAGAGAAATTTAATAGTCTAGTTTAATCTGCCTCAGAATCTGGTTAAAGTTTAATGCGGAGTCTCATTAATATTTCACTATACACATATTATTTAAAAACATACAATCAGTAAAAAGGACACCGAATAAAACAGCTGCAGTTCAGTTCAACAGCTTTTTGTTACACAGACTGGTGTACAGAAAAGGGACAACTGAAATGGTGCAGAACAGCATACTGCCATACAATGTATGCTATTTTTTTTGCAGCTGGCAGTATTGTGCACTGTAGGAGGCAATTAAGAGGACAAAAGTGCACCCAAAAATGCATGTGTTAGAATAGAAATCTTTTGGTTTCATATGAATTAAAGTAATAACTCTAAACCCTTGTAAAAAGTACTTACTGCAACTATCATGCATTTTTTTTTGCACATGAGTGAATGATCAGATATTTTAAGACACTTTTAGTGACCTTGGCCCTCATTTATAAGGCTTGTATAGTTCTTTTATTTACCTGAACATTTCTGCATGTTGACTTTCATTTGATAGCTTAATATATATTGAACAAAACTAGTTATAATAAAGAACTTATTGTTTATCTATTTGTGGATTATATACTTTTAACATTGGATTGCCTCAAAATCAACAGATTTAGGTTTCTTTATTAATTATTTGATTATATTATATATTTTTTCATAAAAGCCAAAAAAAACTGTTTATAAAAAAATGATAAATGTTACATTTTCAATTATTTAATTTACTATGGGTGTATTTTTGGGTACATTAATGAACAATAGGAGGGTGGTTTATGTTATTGTTTGTATGTTACTGTACAATTAGCAGATGCTTTTATCAAAAATGACTTACAAACTATGACAATAGAAGCAATCAAACCACACAAAGAGCAGCAGTATGTGATATGGGAGTCCCAGCTAATCTAATGTGGTACACATAAATAAATAAAAAAAGCACTCTGCTATTTATTAGGAAAACAAATGGAGTCGAAATGATCGTTGAAATTATATACATTTAAAATTATACATCATTTAACGTAATATGATCATGACACACTGTTGTGTTGTAAAATATATACAAAATATATAAAAACCCCCACGTGGATTACTTTTTTCAATTGTATTTAAATGAAACTTTTTAGCCCAATGGTTGGATATTTGACCCAACATTGGGTTACAACAAACCCAGCCCTTTTAGGGGCCATTTACACAACAATGTTTTCCGCCAAAAACATATGCATTTAGGCTGCTCATTTACACAACAGTATTTTTGTGATAAACACACAAACACAAGTCTGGATGTGGAAAAAATAAAAGGGAAGTTTTTGAAATTGCCACGATGGTTGTGGATTTTCCAGACAATTTTCAAATACAATTGCAAGTCCTGCATTACTGTTTGCATTTCCGCATTCATGAACGCGCAGTGACTACAACATTTCAAATAAAAAAGCAAAGTCCCTTTGCAAATGCATTTTTTAATATCTTACAAGCCATGAGCCTGACATATTTAAATAGCAATATTAATTGCCACATTTCTTTTTCTCTGCGTCCTGCATGTAACCTGCCAAAACTCAAACGGAAAAGCAAATCCTTTTACATTTGAATTCCCGACATCTACACGGAAACCTGTCAATCAAATGACAGGTGGGACTATTTTATTGAAGGTGTTTGTATTGGGAAGTGACATCACTCACATTCAATAATGTTTTGGTGGTCTTGTGGTTAGGTGCAGTGTTATTCTATCACAGTTGCTATTGTTGTTGAGTTTAAGAGTTTACTCGAGTGGCGTGACACATTTACAACCCTGCCTACTGCGCAGATTCGAAAACAGTATACCGTCGCTTCGCTTTTTTGAACTTCATTTGAAGTATACCGGGGTCGTAAAATGTTAAACTTTTTGGCTACATCGTTGTTGTGTAAACTTAGAGGTCGTTCACACAGAATGCGTTTTTCCTCTACAACGTGCTACTTTTCTATTGTCTTAAAATGTAAACACACGCTTGACGGACATGTGTGACTGTTACGCTTGTGGTTTGTGTCTTTTGAGCACCGCATTTTTTAGACGCTATGTCAAGTTAAAAGATAGTCAACTTTCACACGCAGAACAGTGTGAAAACTCATCACTGTCAGGTCCAAAAGCAGTGGACCAATCAGAAGAATTCGGAGGCAAGGCAACCATTGCGAGTTTCTAATTATAGTAGAATGTTGGCATGACAACGCTTTTATTTACCGGTATATCATGCCAATGGAGGCTTTCATTTTGGTTTTGTCCACAATATCCTGAGTTATATGATGTATCTTAAAGTGCTAATTATAACATATTGTTTTCCTTTTTCGAATGGGTCCGTTATTACATCACATTCATAATATCGCGTTAAGAGGACCTAGCGCGGCGCTTTTTTAAAACTCATTTGGTGTGAATGAGCCCTTGGAGTGTAACAATAGAGTACAGCATACATTACAGTGCCTTCATTCTGTGTATACTAACAATGTCGTCGTCCCTCAGTTCTTTTGTCAAGCCCCCTTTCTCCACCCTCCCTCCATCTGTCTTTCTATCAGCAGCGTACATGCAGAATCTAGACAGCTTTGATGTTGCATTAAGCCTTTGACTTTTTAGCCACGGCCTCTAAGAAGGGCCAGATGAGATAAGACTCAAACTATCAGGCCACGCTCCAGTTAGGCTAACAAATCCGGGCAGTAAACAAAACGCACACTCCCTTTCTAATCGGCGCTAAAACCGTGCCAACAATATCTACAAATCCAATTTGTTCCCAAGCACTATAAAACACAGTGTACAATAATAACAATATTAGCCCACTCTGATTTTAGTAATTAGCATGTGGCGGTGCGGAAGTGGGCATGAAGTCTGCGAGTTAGGGCGGTCAATACTCTATAAGAGGACTAGGTCAATCAGCAGAGAACAGCGCTGCTCACTTCCAAGCACACTTCCTGTGTGGCTTCGATCAATGGCTCTCCAGAAGGAATGGGGCGGGGATGGGGGGTCCATGGAGAGTGGAGGAATACACCTCAAAGAGAAAAACTTGAATAGAGAAACAGCAGGCCAATCGCTTTTGTGTTGGGTTTTGTTGAAGTGCTGCTTTGTTAATGAGGGTTAAGGGTGGCCTTTACCGAAGAAAGACCTGTGTAAGGAGGCCCGGAGGCTGCTCAGCTTCACTTATACAGGAGCTTTTATGCAGATCATGCAGCAGCTGTCAGTCTGGGACATATTCAATTCATCAAAAAAAAAATCAGCTTTTCATCAGCATTTTGTTTTGTTACAAATCTCAAAAAAAAAATAATAATAAAAAAAAAAAAAAGTCGAATAAATAGTGTATTAGCTGTCGACGTCCCGCTAGCAGAATGCATTATTCTCATTTTCCTTTAACAGTCTTTTTTAGTAATCAATCTAAATTAGATATTATCTGAAGGATTAAAAAAAATATGAGAATGCTTTGGAAATATGTCAATAGCTATGTTTCCATCCAAAGATGCTAATTCAATTTATGCGCAAAACTGGAATATCGCATAAAAGATGTGCGAATAAAGCAGCGTTTCCATCCAATGAGTAAAAGAGAACAAAATCGTCACTTCCTGATTAACTGGTGCCAAATATCAAAAGTAAAAACAGAATTTGCTGCGGTAGGAGAAGCTGCGTGAATCTTTTCTTTATTTAATAAATGACTTGCGCCTCAGAAGACAAATGCCGACATGCAATGAACACGTGGTGGCGTTTGAAGGCGTGAGACACCTATAACCAAAATAACTTTTGATTCTAGAGGTAATTAATAATATAATAACACTAATACTGAAATGGTTAAGACGTTTTAGAATGACCAAAACAACATTTTTGATGTATTACAATGTGCTCAGCCTGCTGGTTTGTCCATTCACACACATTAATAAATGACTTATCATCACATGATCTCTTATAACAAAATCTTTTTTTAATGCACATCCTGGAATTTGTTCAGTAAAAGTGTTTCCATCGTATTTTATGCGCATTTTTAACAAAATTATGCGCATCATGGCATTTCCATAACCGTTTTTTTGTGCGCATATCCAAAATGCACATAAAAATAGGTGGATGGAAACACAGCTAATGCTTATGAATGATTAACCATGGAAATTGTATTTTAAAATAATTTAATCAAGCTCCACCCCCAGTGGGTGGTGTCTAGTTTCACATTACACAACTTACTATAGACTACTTTTTATATAAATCGATTTATTTTTTCTAATGCAGACAAATCATATTTCACAAATGTTGATTTAACAATGAGAGATTTTAACAACCTTGGAGTATTCAGTTCAGAACTAACAAGAATAATAATAAAAAAAATTTTTTGATTGATTGGTTAAGTAGAGGTTTAGAGAGAAGGGTTTGTGTGACTACTTAAATATATTGTTGCAGTATTATTATAACATGATTAATAATATAGCTTACATCCCATCTGTTTTCTCGCTAGTGAAGTGTTCAGTTTTTCCACTTACAAAGTCCACCATGTAAATAGCGAATGCGCCATGGGCCAATAGCGACGCAACTAACTCTTAAAGGGAATGGGAGATGAGACTCTGATTGGTTTAATGCACGTTATGCTCAAACCACACCCATTACTCATTAAGAGAATAAGCACAACCCTGTTAGACCATGCGCCGAGGCGTAGACCGTATTTTTCCGTCCTTAAAATAGCAAAAGTGGATTTGGACACGACCTTAATGCTTTTGCACCATGCGCTTTAGATTTTGTGCTTAGATTGTTAAAATAGAGCCTGTAAACTGTATATTACCACTATATACAATTATTTTTATACATTCTCACCTTAAGCTTTGTTATCACAATGATTGGCACACACCTATGATAAACCATACCCAAATAATATCAAATAAAAAAAGTTTAGTTGCAACAAAAATGATTATGAATTATGAAAACACTGTTGGCGATAACCTTAGCAAACACTGAAATAATTGGAGAATAATTTAGTAAACATTTTGAGCGTGTTCAGTCCACAGAGAGCTGATAATGCTCTGCTTATTCCAAATTCCCTTTTAGTACATTTAAAACTCCAATCCAGTATCCAGGAGTTATTAGCGTTACCAATGGGGCGATCAAGTGGTAAAATAAATTGGAAACTGGGGTCTCATTTAACGTTGACTAAACTTTAATATTAATAAAAAGAGGTGGTTGGGTGGAAATCTTTTTTTAAACATGCTTATGGCGAGAGAGCGAAAGAGAGAGAGAGAGAGAGAGAGAGAGAGAGAGAGAGAGAGAGAGAGAAAGAGAAAGAGAGAGAGAGAGAGAGAAAGCGAGAAAGAGAGAGCGAGAGAGAGAGATGTTAATTCAGTGGCATTCAGAAATGCTGAGGAAGCACAACTGCACCTGAAGTGATACAGTGTCTGTTCAGAATGATCAGGGGGAAATTTCCATTCTTCAAGCCTGTTCACACCAAGGACAAGAACTAAAACAACAAAAATATAGCATTGACCCTTTTCACAAGGTGGGAATGACACGTTTCAATGGACATCAATCTACATCTTGTATATTAATATTTAGATTTTTGGAAAAACGTACATTTATAAAGCAATACTTAGTTTGTATTATTTCATCTTTGCATCAAATTACAAAAGTTAACACTTATGCAATGTATTTCTAATGCAGCGTCAATGGGCAGGACAGTACATTTGTTCTCTTCTTCTGGCTGCCATTATCAGTCTCTCTTTTTTTTTTTTTTGAAGTCATGAAACAACTATTGTGGAGCTTTTCTTTTGTTATTTAAGCAAATTGGAATGCAAAGAAAGGTATATATGTGTGTGTTATATATATATATATATATATACACACAAATACTTTTGAAAAAATTGCTATTTATATCTAATACACATTCTATATAAATGTATATGTTTTGGTTTTGTATTTTTACATTTTTTTTATTTATATATACGCACAACATGTATGCGTAATCGCTGTGTATAATTATGTAAATACAAACTTTTATTTTGGATTCTATTTATTGCGATTAATCGTTTGACAGCACTACTAGCAACACATTATCAACAAATTATCATTTTTACTAACCGACTCATTTAACAATTATTAGATTGATTAATTGACTCATTGGTCAATAACCTAAATAAATAAACTTAATAACCAAAACAAGGCTTTAATTGCCAACAATTTTTTTTAATTGACAACTTTTTCATCCCTAGAACAAACAATCGACTAATATAATTATTGATGTTTTTATTTTTATAGTCATCAGAATAACCCTACATGATTACGATTAATCACCCAGCCCTACTTGTTAACCATAGGCAAGGAAATCTGGAATATAGCTACAAAAACATCACCTCAACAATTAAGTACTTGCGATGTATATAAATGTTTTATTGTGGATAATAAAAGTCACACCTTAAATAAACAAATATTTTAAATGGTAAAACCAAGAGGATGAAAACAAATAGAGAATAAGCAAGAAAGAGAATGATGTTGTGCCCAGTAAATCTCTAGAGAATCTCACCCTGCTGAAAACGAAGCAGCCTCAGACAAATGGCTTTCCTCCAGAGGAGATGATGAAAAGAGTAAACCTGCAGTTTTTTTACAATGTCATGCCCTTCCAAACAGCGTCTCGCACGAGAGCAGGTCCGTTGTGTGCTTGTGTTTTGTAAGAGTGGACTATAGTGAGATATCTGGGTATCTGTGAGTCAGATAATCATTGGGTAAACACTACAGTACATGTGCAGTGGTGAAGTCAGAGGCGGCACTGGACACCCCTGACATCTGACAGGACGCCAGAAAATTTAATTCAATACTGGCTTTTTCCATTTGGTTTTATTGAAAGAAGCATTTATTTTATTTTCTGTTTTAGGGTGTGACGAGTACTTTGGTGCAGCATCATCATGTTTTTTGTCTGGTGTACCCTATGTAATGGGGTATATGCACACAGACTTTTAATTTCAGTCAGCCAGCCCCAGGGCTTCCGGTTAATTGTCATCCCATACCAAAACACTGTGTTTAAGATCTGATTTACTTAAAAAAACAGTGATCATCACTTCCTGGCTGAGCTACAATATAAAGTGGGTATCAGACCAAACAAGACGCACTGCATTCTATTTTTCCCCGCCATGTCTTTAAAATATGGAAATTCATTTTACCCCAGTATTTTCAATAGAGTTGTATGTGTGTGAGTGCAATAGTGTATGGGTGTTTTCCAGTGTTGGGTTGCGGCTGGAAGGGCATCCGCTGCGTAAAACATATGGTGGATAAGTTGGCGGTTCATTCCACTGTGGCGACCCCTGATTAATAAAGGAACTAAGCCGAAAAGAAAATGAATGAATGAACCAAATGGATGCTTAAGTCTATTTAACTGATTATATTTGAATTACATTACAACATCGATGCTGTAAAAGGAACCTTATAAAATTGAAAATAGTCACATAAACCTTTCACCGGAAGTTCATCATTGGCTGAAAAACACTAGCTGTGCATATAGCCCATTGCGACGTACTGCAAATTATTATTTCTATTATTTACATTTGTATTTGAACTAGTGCTCATGCAACTTAATTGGTAATGTAACAATTGTGGGCGATCAGACAGATAATTATTCTGCTTTTATTCAACAAATAATACACCGTCAACTTCTTCTTCCCAGGATAAGACTGGATAGTCAGTTGTAATCCGATTCCAAGGTATTTACGACACGAAGGAATGCTCAGAACTGGACACACAGAGAACTTCTATAAGCTCCTTGCTTAAGACTGATGTTTTTAATGTAAACTATTATTCTCTTTATGTGTAATCAGGTGTTTTGCAACAAGTCTCTTTCTCATGTATTAATATTATGGTTTTAATACTTCTGCAATCAATGTTTAAGTCTACCACAGCTAAACAAGATCATAGATGGCTCATGTTTGATGTCCCTGCAAAGCTAATTTGGTGTACTGAACGATTGTTTACATTTTATGCTAATACGTGTGCAACGTATTAACATTTTAAGAAGCTCTGAACATTTCTGCATCAGTTTACACCCAGAAGGCCTATGCAAACCACTACGCTTTGAAACAAAGACTATAAAACGTGCCTCAGGGGAGTTAACTTCTCATTGGTCAACTCGGCTCCGGAGGGTGGGTACAAAACCATTATTATAAAAGCTTGTAGCCTAAGGCCGGACAAGAGAAAAACTTGAACCCAGACTAGAACTCCAGGAGAATCCCAGAGGACTCCAGGGAGCAGGCGTGGACCCTGACAAAATGGGTTAACCACACAGCTCAGACATTCCCATCTCCGATACCTTTCTTTCTTTCTTTCTTTCTTTCTTTTCGGTCGGGAGTCTAGTTAAGTTTAGTGTGCCGCGAAACCAGTAGTCAACACGACTAGCCCTTTTGCCACTTCAAAACTTGAAACGACCGACTCCACCCCACTCCAAGCCTCGCGAGGATAAAGAACTGACCACCAGCTAACTACGTGCTCAACAGAGGGAGTTCTTCACATCAAAAAAGGAATGCAAGTAACACTTCCAGATTACCACTGAACTGGTGTAAACTAAACGTAACCCTAAAGAGACCATAGAAGGGTTAAATTGATTATTTTTGGTTCGCTTGGTTTGGTCTTACAAAATCCGAGGTTTTTCCATCATTACATTCTCTCAAACTCCGATTTTTCTTTCTTTACTCTTCTCTACACTTGTATGAATGTGTGTTTGTGTTAGGTGTTAGTTTCTGTTAGATTAGTCAATAAAGGTTCATTTTGTATAAAGAAAGGTGTCTCTGCATGTTTATGAATCTAATGTCTTAAACTTCGATCTTGCTACCCTGCTAAACTAATAACATAACTTGCAATTCTGCAATAACAATTCTGTTGTATTTTTAATGGATTAACTTTTACTAATGAGACTTTATTGTAAGCTGTTACATTCTACTCTATAATCCTTTTGCTATGTAATTTGGGTGAAAATTTGTTTACTTTGAACATGTATATACACAATAAAAACAACACACTAAGGCTACGTTCACACTGCAGGCAAATGTGGCCCGAATCTGATTTTTTTGCCCACATGTGATTTAGATCTGTTTTTGTCTTGACAGTGTGAACAGCCCAAACTGCATGGAATCTGACCTTTTTAATTCAGATCTGTGCCACTTTCATATGTAGTATTAAATCAGACACAGATCTGATGTTTTGCAATGCGACCGCAGTGTGAACAGTTATGTAGGATTTCATGTGACTTTTACATAATCTTTGAGCGACATGCGTCATCATTCTGTGCTGCAAACATCCTCTACTCCTCAGCAGCACAGTAGAATGGCACACAGGGCAATTACTTTACCACATAAAGTTGGTTGTTCATTTTGAAAAAAACTTTGAAGGCAAAACTGGTGCTTGTTATCCAATCTGGTTAACGATTGGGGCACGGGTTGATCGCAAAGCTGAAGAGTGTCGGGGGGTGTTGCGGATAGGGGATCTGTGCGCAAAGGAGGGGCACATTCTTTTTTCTCCGAAAGAAAAAAGGGCAGGTGCTCAAGCACCCAAACCCCCCTTCTGTACCTGCCTGTTGTTTATAACGAAATAAAATGAAATAACTCTGCAAAGAGAGATAAACCAACACCGCCTTCACAACACCGGTGGTCAAAGACGCGCACCGCGTTTGTCATAAATCACAAATGATCAGTGTTTTCAATCACAAGTGACTCATTTTAGGTTTCAAATGCCGAAATAAACATTAGTAGTAGCAGAACAACCCTTTACAGTTCATGAAATACACCACGGTTGTCTGTGAAATGGGCAATAATCATATTAAGCATAATCTGACAACGTGCTTACTTCATACAGTATACACATTGTGTGCATAATTAGACATTTTGTGCTGTCCGTAACTATACTTTTGCGCATGCGGGTCAGTTTAGGAACAGGATCTGTTCATACTGCAAATCTGATATTGGCCACATTTATAACAACAATGTGAACAGCTAAAAAATCTGATTTGAGCACTAAGCCTCGCAGTGCGAACGTAGCCTAAGTAAGCAGCAAATACTAGGAGTGGGAGAAAAAAATTGGTGCATTAATGCATCATGATTCTTTTTCTAGTGATTATGAATCGATTGGCAAAAGTTCAGAATTGATTCTTTGGTATTAAATTAAATTAATAATCAACAGATTAATTGGTTAACCAAATACGTCTGTACTTATGTCTTGTACAACAACTGACAAAAAAAAAAGGCTGATGCATTGTCCAAATGTTTAGCTACAAGACACTTCAGAACCAGTGCGGTTGATTTAATTGCTGCACTATTAAAGCTAAAAATAATTAATTTATAACGTTCTAATATAAAAAATAATCTAAATGAAAGTATCACATTACACACATACATATTTCCTGTGGAACTCCAATCATAATGCTGAAATGATAATGTTTTCCATGTTTACTCACAGCAGTTAACCAATAGGGATTGTTGGTCAGCTAGATATAGAGGACAGCGCCTACAATATGATTATTTCACGAACAACAGCACCAGTATCTGTAAATGTGTCAAATACAGCCTTACAGGGTGTGTAATGAAGATCAAGGCGGTCTTATGATACGTGACTAACATGCCTTTTAATTATTCCTCATGAAATGCAAATATAGGAAAAATGTCAAAGGTGAAATTGGCTGTGATGTTTAATTTAACAGTACGACATGAATATCATTGAGCAGATGTTCTTGTTAGTGCTTCATCTTGTCATCTTGAACTAGATATATCACTGAATTAATTTGTTCGCCCACAAAATTCCCATCACGAACTTGTGGTTGCTAGCTTGTCGGATTGCCTTGTAATGCTGTATTCTGTCCATCAACAATTTACCCAATAAACCCTAATACTTGATACAGTCCCAGTATTTGAACTTTCTAGGTTAAAGCTTTTCGTCTGTCAGCTAGGGGTGTGCAATATTTATCGTCTGCAATGTTAGCGTTTTAATGAGGTGTGAGCTGACATTAAAATCTAGATAAGAAAGAAAAAATATAACAGAAAATATCCCTGCTTGCATTTTTGCTTTTTATGTTCACAAAATATAAATATAGTTAAGTAATATTACATAACAAAGAGCGCTGTAGTCATATATATTGGTGCATGAATGCAATCGCAGATATGACCCCGACTTTAAGCAACATTACAACAGTTAGATTCAGATTCTAGTAGTATACTGGCTAAGCCAGTCCATTTTCTTCTGAATCACCAGCTAAAATAACTCCACATAAAGCTGGAGCAGAACACTTGTGCGTCTCAGAGCTACACACTGTGGTAGGGCTACACAATATATCGCATAATGATCATTATCATTATAATATGCAATATACGTATCGCAAGGGTGTGATAAATTACATTTATTTTAAGCATTGGTTGTTTATCTAAATTTGACCAATCAGATGGAACCTTATTATCTTTAGCCCCGCCTAGTTGCTGTTCTGCTATTGACTGGAGCAGTCCAAAAGAGTTGAGACAAGAGAGGAAAAGGACAACAGCCAATTAGAGTCAGATTCAGATCCCAGTTTTTAGTTTTTTGTTGTCTGAATTAGAATTAATTAGATCTGAAAAATTTTACTCTTTTATTTTAATGTCATTACATAAATAAATAAATGAATTAAAAACATGGCTAATATTAAATATATATTTTCTAGGAAAATACATTATATTGCAATACTCAACAACAATATTATATATTGCATATTTTTCCAGTATCATGCAGGTCTACACTTCAGTGTTTCGTGGCTGAGTGATTTTTGTTTTATTAAATTTTTTTAATGAGCCGATGATTCAATAATCCATTCCAAAGGACTATCGCTTGCTTCATTTTTATAAAATTCGACCATTTTGAGCAATTCGTTTGAGTGATTTATTGAATGAATTGCTCATTAAGAAAGTGACTTGTCGACACCTACTGGTGGTTTTATCGTTATTGATTCAACCATGACTGGTCTAATCAGCATTTTCTCTTGAACATTGCGGTACAGTATCAGCATGGCTCAGCTCACTTCGGTTTTGCTCAGCTAAATTGAGTGGATTGGATTATCAATATAGTTGTGCAGCCTCTACTACCACGACATCATCATAAATGTATGACACAAACCAGCCAAATGACTAAATGACAAACCAACCCACAACACAGAGGCAATAGATGGTACTGATGGAATGGTGTTTTTCAACAGTGAATGCTGCTGACTATTTAAATATAGCAGGTTTGTTGTCTTGTCACAAATTCAATGACGCTGGTAGTGACTATTCTGGTAGTGACGACCAAACCGTGATCAGAAATGTTTATGTGTCACATTTTGATAATGGATCGGCTTAGTGCTGGGTGATTAATCAAAGGTGATTTTTATGCACATCTTGTCAGTAAAGCTGGTTCTAGTAAACCTCCAGCATGTGCATTCAGATGTAGCAGCGTTTACTACAGAGTCGTAGTATTTTGACAAGCAAAAAAATCGATTTCATTGGTTGATAATGACATTAAGTCATTCTGTGATAATGAACTACAGATGTGTAGTAAATGCTGCATGTGAAATGGTCACATATAATAACATATTTTTACTCCAGAATCACCTGATAACTTCAGTCAAGTGTTTGAAATAAATCATTGTGTGAGATGATTCCATAACTGTGTTTATTAGACACACTAAATCATTGAATGCAGTTAAATCTGTTTATTCAGCAATCACTACAGGTTTTGCGGAGTTTCTTTGTGTGTACTTGAAAAGGACAGCACTTCTCTTGCCCTCGGAGGATTTTTACTACAGATCACACCATGCTTCTCTGAAAAGACGCGCACGACAATCGTAGCTTTGCTCAATCACGTTTATGTGTAATTTCAATTGCAGCCCTAGTTCGGCTCATTTGGAACCTCACCTGAGGTGGTACCATGGAATGGAAAAAGCAACCAAAAAAAGTACCAGCACAAAAACACACTAAAAAATAGTTTCATTTTGTCAACAAATCACATACCGCACTAATTTTTTAATTCATTCACTATTTTCACAATAAGTACGGTTTCAAAGCAGTTTTACAAAAGGTGTACATTACTGCATTACAATCAAAGTCAGAAAAGTTAAGGTTATTAGTTACTTATAACTAGAGCTGGGCCAATAAATGATATTATATCGAATCATGCTAAAATTTTTGTCAATAACAATGATAAGATCTGGACGTTTTTACTCTATAATGATCTAAGAGCCAATCACACAGCAGAAATGTGCAACAATGGGAATTTAAAAGTGTGTTGATATTAGCGATGTACCGAATTTTCGGCCACCGAAAATGTATCGGCCAAAAATATGTTACGCCATTTAATAATTTTCTAATTTGTGTGGCTTCAGTCATTGTTGGGGTACTCTATTAAATGTGGAAGCATTAACTTATATCGAAATATATATCGTTATCGTTCAACATGGAAAATAATTATCGAGATTGCAGTTTTTGCCATATCGCCCAGCCCTACTTATAACTTATAATAACTATTAACTAATTACTAATAACTTAAAGTTATTATACAGTGTATAAACAGTGTATACATCAGACATATGAATATATATTGCTTTAATTAAATGACATGAATGTCACCTAAACAGAATTGTTGGATTAATTCATTTTGGATCTATGGTTGAGCAACAAGCAATGGGAGATCTCTAATATAATCAAATAATCTTTAACATTTGATTAAAAATAATTTACGTTACAGAGAGTAACATACTTCTTACTGGTTCAGAACAACATGAGAGTAAATTACAGCAATTTCCATTTGGGAGCAAACTAATCTTTTTATGACATTTATGTTACCTGCAAAATATGCATTTAGAGTACAAAATTACCTTTTCGGTGAAGAAATGTGCATTTTCCCAGCAGTAGTGTAGTTATGGGAACTATCATTTTGGGTACAGGATGAGATTAATATACAGCATAGCACCAGAAATTGGGTTACCTTGGAATCAAGATGTTTGAGTTTACCAAAATACACATTAACTGCAGCCCTAAACTGAAGCGTAAACAGTCTCATTACAGACCAAGGTAATTACTACCCTTTACTCCCAGTGTTTCACGTGCAACCGCCACCTTTTCTCATGTAAAACGCTCTGCCAGGGTGTGGTAAAATTCTCCACATTTTCTCCAGTCGTCAATCCCTGAGATCCACAACAGACTTGTTGGGACAAGCATCTAACACCGGTTCAGATGAGGAGCGAATGATGAAATGCTACAGTAAATCCCACGAAAAAAAAATAATAATGTGGAAGAAAACATCCGCACTGTGAAATGTATTACACAGTCTGATAAACCAATTTAAAGGGCTGTTGAGGAAGAACTAAACATAAGTTATTTTGTTCTTCACATTAAACGGCTGCCCTTTTCCCTCAAACCCCGTCGTTGACCTGCGCTCCGCCATGCAGGCGTGGAAGCAGAACAGCCCCCGTCTGGCATTTTGCTTGGCCATTAAATTTTAAAGCCCAGTCAGTCTACAGAGAGAACTCGTCCCTGCGGGGCGCCGCGCTTATTCTACAGCTTGGCACACTTTTCTCCACCCCCTTCCCCCAAAATCTCCCGTTCTGCAACTCAGTCTCTGGACCACCAATCCAGCAGCTGAGGACAGAAGCGAGGGAAGAGAGGGAGAGATAAAGGCTGAAGGTTTAGCTGTGTACTCTGTCTGCAGTCTGTGTATGGTTATGTTATGTATCTGTAAATTCACAAGAGCATATATAAATGTCATTTTAGCAGATGATTCTCACTCAAGGTAGCTGACGTGTCACTTCCTTTTGCTTGGTGACAGTGGCTGTTTCTCAATATCCGTTCTTCAGCAATCTTGCGTCCTAGTGTTCTCGGGTAAAATCATCATCAACTGCCAAAGTTCAGTTACAAAACCGAAAGTCCGCAACAACGGAGGATACGTGAAAGTTCCCGGATGTGTTCTTGATATCAAGGATGCGTTGATGCAACCTTGAAAGCAAAATTCGAGGTGGAAAGCGCAGCAATTTATATAGATTTATTATTTATGTTCAGAGAACTTATTTTTTCTCAGGAGTTTCCCTAAAGGAGACGAAAGTAAACATTACCATGAAAATCTTTATAAAGGCATAAACACATTAAGGGGGTTCATTTGCTGAAATTCATATTAACAATTTTTTTATTTGTATTGTGCAACGAATATTTGTAATGCATAGTATATATTGTGAAAAGGAGAATTGTGTACTAAGTAAGAAATAATTTTCCGTTAAAAACATGCAAAGTTCACGTGTCCATCAGGAAGAATGCAGCATCTCATTTCTCAGAGGACGCGTTCTCTGTTCTCGCGGTCTCCCAAGTTCGTTCTTCTGAGGTAACTTGGCAAGACGTTTTCACAAGTCCGTTCTCAGCGTTCTTGGAATTGAGAAACAGCCAGTGGTTCTTACTCTTAGTAACTAGAAGGTGTATTTCCTCTTGATCGGAGCTTGTGTATAGTGCATATTTGTCCATTGAACTTTGGACCAAACCAAAGTGACCATTGAAGTGACCAAACATGAAAGACTGCTGTTAATTTTATGTTTGCTGCCTATTTAAAAAAAAAAAAAATTAATATATTTTGATCTATTTGGAAAGTATTTTACGACTTTCTGGAGAGTCTAGATCAGGGGTGTCCAAACTCGGCCCTGGAGGGCCAGTGTCCTGCATATTTTAGTTCCAACCCCAATTAAACACACCTGAACCAGCTAATCGAGTGCTGTGTCCGAAATCGCATACTTCCATACTACATAGAACACTAAAAACAGTATGTGAGCCAAGTAGTATGTCCGAATTCATAGAATTCAAAAAACTGTATGCGAGAAGTACCTGGATGCTCTACTACTTCAGATGCACACTTTAGAATCTCGCCGGATGCACGCTACGCACTCCCATGATGCACCACGAGAGAATTCATGAATGGGAGTGATGAGATGCAACTGACGTGGGTAGGGACACAGCCAAGGTCTTTCTACGTGTACTAGAAATTTCCAAGGAGTTGTGTTGAAGGAAGTTGGAGCTAAACTATGCAGGCCACCGGCCCACCAGGACCGAGTTTGGACACCCCTGGTCTAGATGGTGACTGTTTTGTTTAAATTAAATTGGTGGACATTGAAAGTATATAGATTAGACAAATATGTTACTGCTGTAATATTTAATATTATTATTAGTAGTAGTATTTTATTCCAAAGTGTATTAAGTTATTTTGAGTTTATATATATATATATATTTTATATATTTCTAGTTGTATAGATCATCTCTGTCTGAGAGAAAACCTGCAATGTGTGTTACCAACCCAGATCCTCAACAATCCTTTAAAAACAAAGGAAAACTACGGATGTTTTAAAGATTATGGAGATAATAAGAATGAAATTATTTCAATGAAAATGGCATGATGGTGCTAAAACTGCTTATTTTTGGTATTGAAAAAAGTATGATTTGACTAATTATTTTGAATTTGGAGACATTGTTTTCAATTACTGTATTTTTGTGAGTAAATTTGCATTAATTACAGGAAAAACTCAAACTCTGTGAGCACCAACAATATAGCACAGCACAATTTTCTCCACAGATATATTAAAACAATAATAATAATAATAATAATAATAATAATAATAATAATAATAATAATAATAATAA